>OU383776.1:43212457-43345666 GCA_910950805.1 Acrocephalus scirpaceus scirpaceus
AAGGGAAGGCAATGGATGTGGTTTTTCTGGATTTTAGTGAGGCTCAGTGTCCCTCACAGCATCCTTCCAAACAAGTTTTCTGGCTGTGAGATAATCAGATACACGGTGTCCCTCAGGGGTCAGTGTGGGGAGAAATGCTGTCCAACATCTTTGTCAGCCACACGGACTGTGGGACCAAGGGCACTCTCAGCAAGTTTGCCACTGACACCAAGCTGTGTGGGTCAGTTGACACACTGGACAGAAGGGATGCCACACAGGGGAACAGGCTGGGAATGCACTGCTTTTAGGTTGTTTACTTACCTGCTTGATACTGTTGTCTTCCCTCAAGACCGAGCTCCAAGGCAGTTACTTTCATATGGTTTACCAGAGGAAGCTCTTTTTAGGCAGCCCAGATTAGAATTGTTTTCCTGTACTGTAAGTGTGCATTGCTGGCTCATATCTAATTTTTCATCTACTGATATCCCCTAATCCTTCTCTGCAGGGCTGGTCACAACCCATTCATCCCCCCAGCCTGTACTGACAGGAGGGACTGCTCCTTGTTTTTCTTTGCCTGTTTGGGTGGTTTTTGCTTTCCGTGTTAAACTGTCTTTAAATCAATACACAAATTTTGTGGCTTTTACCCTTCTGATTCTCTACCTGATCCTATTGGTGTGGAAGTGAGAAACTGCATAGGGCTTTGCTGATGGCTGGGGTTAAACACAAAACAGAAGGTAAGGTGCCCTCTGGGACAAGTCACTGTGGGCATAAACATGGTTACAGACCAGGAGACAGGTTCTCCCTGGGGTAACCACAGCTTCCAATACTGCACCATGAATGGATGCTGGTTGGACTGCTGTTCTTCCCCAGAGTTTCTTACTAATCCGGGTCTTTCTGTGTCACAGGGGAACAGTGTTCACCTCACAAGGCTTGAAACCATCCAGAATCAAAGTGGTTTCCTGGTTTCTCAATTACATGCAATAAGCTGTCAATGAGCTCATGCTTCTAGTCTCCTGAGAGGTCTTGGGATGCAATTGGGCAGGGCAGTTGGGCAGGCTTCACCTTAATTTGGGTCCCAGGGTTCTCTCAGAGGGAATCAGAGCTCAAGGCAGAGCAGAAGAGGAAAAATGAGCTGCCATTGCTCCCTGTGGCAGAAATAAAACAGACTTGCTGTCATTCTGATCCGAGTTCATGTACTCCTTGATAAGCAACATAGAGAACAGAAATTTTCAGCTGCCCTAATGTTGCTGAATTGACCTTGAAGACTGTTATAAATGACAATTCTCCAATCTTCGGTAAGGAAATTTATTGGAAAATAGCAATATGAAAATCCAAGAAAAGCCACAATCAAAGTTCCAAACCCAGGAATCGGAGCTGGGTGGAGCCACGGACACAGCCTCTATTGCGCTGCGTCTCCCACGGTTCTCACAGGCAGTCTTTCGGTATCGGCTTTTATACAGTTTTCCGGTGAAACCAGAAACGCGAGTTTCGTTGCTTCCCTTTGTCTTGTCCAGCTCTTCTTGCATATTCATACAGTTCCTTTTCATTATTGTTAGTTTGTTGTATGGTGTTTCGGGAAAAGGGGTCCAGTCTTGGATTTTTTGGGCTGGGCATCGGGATGCAACTCCTCGATGAGCCGAAAAGATGCTTATCTGGTATCGATCATCAGAATGTTGACTCGCCCATCTCTGCTGAAGGCCTGCATCTCCCTGTATTGTCCTGCTAATTTCATCAAGTTTATGGAAATGGATGGCATAGATGGCATAGCTTCTGCTCACTCGACTGTGAGCTGATTTATACAGTGGGTCATAATGAAATACATTTTATTACAGTAAAATGCTGAGTTATTTCAAAAAAACACGGGTTAATTTATGACATATATAACAAAGACTAACCAAAAAAAAAAAAGGAGAAAAGGATGTAAAGGTATGCACACAAGATGATAAATGTAGCTGGAACCAGAAGAGAGACAGATAAAGAGAAACAGATAAACAGCAGAAACAGATAAAGAGGCCTACAGTGTTTTTTTCAGCAAGTTATGTAACAAGAAGCAACACCACATGCCCAAAGAAAAAATTTGAGGGAAGGTCACCTTTAATATTGAAGCATTCAGGGAATATGACCACCCCTTTTGATGAACCTCCAGGACCTTACTTGCCTGCTTTCTAATGCTTCAAATTGTGTTAAAAATTTTATTTGGTCTGATTTCAGAATCAGCCTGAGCCACAGTGAGAGACTAAAACATGGCCGAGGAGTATTATTTCCCTGCACAGTTTAGGGCTAGAACATGTGACAACTTCACTCTGTCCTCCAAGCACTTCTGCCTCTGCTCCAGAAGAAGCTGCCTACTCATAAGGGATGGGAAAGATTCTCCATGTGTTAGGGGAGCTCCAAACACAAGCTCCTGGTATTGGGGCAAGCATGCTTGTAATCAGGCTTGGGGACTGCTGGGAGATGCGGGAAGCAGACACAGGGTGCTCAGCAAGGGCAGGAAGGTGGGTGCAAAGGTCTACTGGGTACAGCCAAAGCTATTGGCCTTTTCTCTGCTGACAGGGTTGGGGCATCTGGGCACTGCAGAGCCCCAGTGAAGTCCATGACAGCTGGGAAGGCTGGGAGCTGGATGGTGGCCCTAGAGAAAATCCCTAACACTGGATGCTGAGCTGCAGGTGCCTCCTCAGTCAACATGAGAGGCAGCTCTGCACAGTCCTGACAGTACCAAGTCTTGCCTTTCCTTTGGCTCTTTTGGGCCAGGGCTCCTCTCGCTTTGGAGAGGCACATGAGGACCTGAGAGCACAGAGCTCTGCAGGATGTGCCATTTTCAGACTGCTGGGAGGGCTCACTAGAAGTCATTCCTTGCAGCAGCTCTGAGAGCACTGGCTGGCCCTGGGTCTGGGACCCTGCAGCTGAGCCTGGCTGGGGCACAGGGAGCATTTGTAGCTGGAGCCAGAGCGCTGATGCATGCCTGGCAGCAGGAGAGATTTATTGTGCACCACAGCCAGGTATTTGGTGCTTGCAAGCACAAGTGGTTTTTTGAAATTAAATCTCCTTCTCTTCCTGTTTGCTACCTCCAAACAGGTAGCAAACAGGAAGGGAATGTTAATGACCAGCTGGGGTCATTAACAGCTCGTTGAACCTTTTTGTCCTGGTGCTGTGTCACCCTTCCAGAGGCTGGCACCTCAGTATGTGCCATGTCCACCGCCTCACTGAGCTGCTTCTCTGGCTGCTTGTACAGAAACAGGTACGAAACACCGAAGTCTCCCAGTTTGCCAATTACCATGAGATTGGAAACATTGGTGGAGACTTGAAAACATTTTCTTTGAATTCCCAAGCCCCAGTCTATCAGCTGGTGAGGGGAGAAGGTCAGAAGAGACATGGGTCCAGAATAACTTATGGAGAGGCAGTAGCCCTGCCTGCAACTGCAGTCAGCCACCCTATCTGGGCAAGGGTTCCCCAAATGCATTCTGGCATACCAGCACTTCATGCTCATTCTGGCTGGGTGGGGGCTGAGAGCAGCTCTCTGGCAGCAGGCTGGAACCTGGGAAGGTATTCCTAGGTATTCCTTAGCAGCTTTCCCTGAAGCTCATAAGGGCAGAGGCATCCACAATATGACTCAACAAGCCTTTCTCAGCCCTGACAAGTATTGCTGGTAGCACAGAGACCTCAGATAGAGGATGGAAAATTAAAGACAGAAAATGGGGAGAAAGAAGAGTATGAGGGCTTGAGATCAGCCCCCACATCCTTTGGGAGGCAGTGCACATGCAGGGAATAGGGGTACATTAGCAGTCTCAGCCATATCCCCCTTCTCTTTCTCTGTTTTGGGGTCTGATTAATAAAAACCCCCTCAGCTAAACTTAGAGGGACATTCTGCTCCATCCTGGGCTACCTGTGCCAGCAGGGGTTGGGTCAGCTTCTGGGTGTCCCTAGCCATGCATTCAGCATCTCAAAAGAGCATCTCTTAAACCTGCTGCTTCTCGTCCCTCTTCTTGCACCTCCCTACAGCATAAGGTACTTCTGTGCTGACAATGGACAAGTGAACATCTCCTCTTGCACCTGGGCCACAGTACAAGACATGGATTTGGCCTTAGCAGCATCTATCAGAGTTTATCCTTGGCTTGTGCACTGAAAGACTTCAGAGCAGGCGGAGCACTGTCCCAGACTACCTAACAGTGGTCACATAATAGTTACATAAAATAGAGCAACTGTAATTTATGGCTTCTCTTCATATTTTGTGCTGCAAGGAAAACACTTTTATTACACAGGCTTTCTGGTCTCCCAGCCACGTTTCAAAGCATGAAACTGAAAACTAGCTGACGGGAATTAAAGTGTAACTGTCTCCTTTCCTTCCTCTTCAACCACATGCTCTTGCTTCCCACACAACACTTCCCCAGCAGCCTGGCAGGCTTCCTGCTTATCTGCCTTCTGTTGTCAGGCAGGAGTGTCAGACCCACCTGCACGCCCCAGTGCAAGGAGTGCCACATCACCCAAGTGCCCCATGTGGGCAACCACGGCCTGGAGTGCAGGAAGCTGCATCACTCTTCACTGACTGGTGTGAGCAAAGGCTGAGGAAGATGACATTCTGCTATGGGAAACTCCCAGGTTCAAGGCAAACAACTCTCAGCAGAACCTTAGTGATGCTCCTGCTTTCACATGCAGGAGAGGAATTGTCTAGCAGCTGGTGTTCTAAGTCCCAGACAGGATCAAGGCTGCATATCCAGCATGGAGATGCTCAGATCAAGGAGGACTGGTTTCATGTGGTTTGGTTGGAAGAAGACAGCTAGGAAGACACAGCAAATTTCAATGTAAATACACGGTCTGGATATGCAGCTGGGAAAGGGATTGCCACTTAAGGATAGGAAACATAGACTTTCTGCTTGGCATTCTTATCTATCCATTCCTCATGCCCACTCACCTTATTTTGTACTGACTTTATTTTGTTTTCTTCTTTTCTCTTACTGTTATTGCACTTGGATTATCCACAGCCATGGATTCTTTCTGTGACATTCTGTTTGCTACAGAATGCTCTAACTGGCAGTAAGGCAAAGATCTTTTTTCCCTTTATATTTTCCTGTCTTTATTTATGACAACATTCTGATTTCACTTTCTATTTTTCTATTTTGATGCTACAAGCATCAATGTTTTGATGCTTGTAGCATCAAAAACATTCTCCTAGAACAGCCCAGCAAAGGTAGCACTGAAATCCATCTGCATTCATTGGGAACTGAGATTTTCTTAAATTTGGTGTTCTCTGTGTCCTCTGGTCCTCTGCCCTTTGCATTACCCCTATTACCCTGGCTATTTGTAATACTTGCTCAACACTGCCAATTGCAGAGCAGGTGGTTCTTGCCTGAGTAACAGATGGTTGTCTTTCAGGGGCCAAAGTACAGCAGCTGAAGTTCCCACCCAAAAGGCACATAACACATCTCCCCAGAAAATTCCCAGGGAAATGGAAACTGCCCCATCAACCTGTGGCAGATAACAACTCGCAGATTTTTGAAAAAAGAGCCCCAGAATATCAGCAGGTATGTGGGTTATACCATTTATGTACCATCTGAGGTGTAAGAGGTGAATTACTATGTAATAATGTGATTATTGTATAGTAATAATGTAATTATTGTGTAATAACAATGTAATTATTACATTGTAGCTACAGCACCATATACATACTTAAGTCAACCCTGCCTTACTTGTATTCAAAACCAACCCAATACATCTACATCTCAATCTGCCGTAATTTAGATGCCCTGTCAATGAAATGATGCCATTCATGAACAACTCACATGGAAACCGCCCTTTCAAAATAAAATATCCTTCTACACACCACTTTCCTTCTCACATAGTCTGGCTTTGTAGAAAATGTTGGTACCTACAGGGCAGAAAGGATGCCAAGAATACTCCCTGTTTGAGGACTGTGCCTTACGCAGTCAATTTGCAGTTCATTTTTGCCACAGTGACCCTGTCCCTCTGCATAGCCCACTGAGGAGAAAAGAACTCCCAGTCTCATTCACCTAATAGTAATGTCAGTAATATCTCTGAGGTGGAAAGGTATTATCTGATGTAATGGCTGTGCCACAGAGTTTCAGCATGACTGTAAAAGATTCAACCCTTTTTGCAACATTCACAGCACCCTGGATAAGAAAGAGCTTAGAGACCGGTTTCCCCCAGCAGTACCATGTGGCAGCAAGGCTGAGCTGTCTGCACAGCTCACAAGGAGCAATATTGTCCTTAGCTGTGTCTGTTCTGTGCTGTCGTTGTCACAATGGGCAGGAAATTGGTTCAGCTTGGCAGTAAACCATGATCCCTTCTACTGCTGAAGGGGAAACACACCATGTGGGGAGGAGGGGGAAGACAAAAGGGAGGAGGAGGAGGACTGGGAGTATGTAGAACTTGCATTGTGTTTGAATGTTTTGTGTTCTGAAACTGCAGCTCTGAGACACAGCCAGATATACAGGGCAGTGGATGCAGTTCCCCGCGCAGAAAGAATTAGTTGTTGAATTGCTGCCATCTGCAGTTCCTAGGGAGACTGGAAGCCTTCTGCTGGTTAATGCATTTTGCCTCATCCAACAGCAAAGTGCAGAAGTGGCTTGTTGTGCCTGGGTACAAGTCGTCTCAGCTCTCTTTGGCTCATTTTTTCCTCCAGGTCCCAAAACAAGAACAAATCGGAAGTGTGTCTTTCCATTTCCACTGTCCTATGGAACCACCTACCTAAACAGTCCATGAAATGAGGACAGAAATTCTTGCCAATGGACTCAGCAGTGTTTCTGAAGCTCAGGGATGCTGGGATCTGTAATACGCTGAGATTCCCCCTGGCATCAGATCTTGCAAAATCCATCATAAGCAAAATTATGGGATTCCTAATACAATCCCCAGGAAGACCAGAGTCCAGGGGTATTTGGTGTAAGTAGATTCCCAAGGATTAATCTCCTTAATCAACAAATAATCTCCTTAATTCAGCAAATCTTGTCTGTTCTCTGAATTTCTCATACCCTGAGGAAGATTTATGAAAGCAGATCATAGAGTCTTTTCTTAATGGATTCAGTCAGATTGTACCTTTCACTTCAGGTACGGAGTTCTTTCAAAATAACACTCCTACCTGCTACCTCAGGATGAATTTAGCAGCTAACCATTCCACATGACCTTTAGTTAACTTGAATGCTTGTGCTTCTGGCTCCCATCCCTAGCCCCTCCCCTCCGTAAACTGAAGTTACACAACAATTCTTTATCTGTTTCACTCTTCTTCTATTAGTAAATTGATGAAACTTGACTTGTTGAGGACATTACACAAAAATGAAGCTATGCAGAATTGTATGACCATACAAATTCATTTCTGTGATTGTGTTCCCTGTGACTTCCTCAGCATCTGGTATTGATATTCATCAGGAAATGTCAAACCCTACAGAAGTTGTATGGTTCCTGTCCTTTTGTGTTCAGTTAATGTTTGTGCACTGTAGAAGCACATTCATTTGTTGAATGAGACACCCCATAAATAACAGGCAGATGGTCTGGTGATAGAATTCATTTTAGTATATGAGTGACCAATCATCCAAGACCAAAACTGACATCCTTATTTTTTGATGCTGTGTCATTTGTAGTATTCAAATTCATTTACTCCTTTTGTGGCTAACATGTGATCATTCTTCATGCTGAAATCTTAAAGACTAACTGCAATCACTTCTTTTCATGCTCTGCAATCTCCTTTCCCTGCTTTATTTCCTTAAATCTGTTCATGCTGGCCCAAGGTGCAATGGAATACAGAGGCAGTTTGCAGGAACTATTTTTTTAATGTGGCCTTGCTCTTCAGAAGGAAGTCATAGCAAAATGCCATAAGGCCAAGCAAAATGAAATCATACAGGTCTAAAGTGCTCCTGGCCCTGCATGTTGGTCTAGATTTTGGTAGAAAGGAAGCATGTGTTGCAATAGAGTAGTAATAACCTCTGTACACAGAAGTGATATGGTCTATGATTAACAGCAGGTCAGTAAATTGCAGAGCAAAAGTAAGCTGTAAGAGAACCAATACTTCAGATATTGCAAAAACATGTTTTAGCAGCACCAGTATGCATAATTACTTCTTTCAATTAGCATGATTGCTTTATGAATTTTTACAGAAATACTTTCTAATTACTATGCAAAACTATCACAGCTACTCACTAAGGATTTTTTGAAGACGGTAGACCATATAAGCATTATGGTCTATGTACCTAATTTCATTACTAGTCTGTTGCATATGAAAAAAAAAAGATTTCCATTCCTTGTTTTGAGTACAAATCTTTCTCATTTCTCTAGTTGAATTCACAGATTTATCTTCAGTTTTTAAATAAGCCAATAAGTCTATATGATGGCCCAAGCTTCTAGTACTCAAATGAGCTAGGAATTGCTTCTTAACTTCTCTCTCCATATTCTCCCTTTAACTGCCTAAAAAAAAAAAAATCAGATAATCTCCAATCTCCAAACCCCAGCCAACATGGTTTGATTAAAATGATTCTCTTACACACAAAAATCTATGGGAAGAAACAGTGAGACAGAGGAACTTGGTGGGGTATCTCCCAGGACATTTATCATGGAGGACTGTGCTGGCTTGGGCATCTGCACAACTGTTAACTTTAGACTCTTCTAGTGATGCCAGGATGAGCCTCTCCAAGATCTCCACTTGAAAATGAAGAATTGCTAAATTTTGTTCTAGGTCCTGGAAGTCAGATGGGACCCGAGTTCTTTCACAACTGGAAACTGCACTTCGAGACACAGTGATGTCTTAAGTGGAAAAGTGCAATCCACTGCAAAAGTCAGCATGTGAAACTGTGATAGGCAGAATATGCATTTCAGAACTGATGGCTCATGTTCTCTTTGAGTGTTTGAAAAAGCACAGAGCTTTGTGAATGCAGTAATTCATAGACTCATAGAATATGCTGAGTTGGAAGGGACCCATCAGGATCATTCTGTCTATCAACGGAGGACATGAAATAAAGGTAGTTGACTCCAGTAATTCTTAGAAGAGAAAATGAGGGCTTTATTTACAATTCATCAGGCTTTGTGCTGTGACCACTTCCCTGGGGAGCCTGTTCCAGTGCCCAAATGCCCTCTGGGTGAAGAACCTTTTCTGATAATCTAAACTAAACCTCCCCTGACTCAGTTTCATGCCTTTTCCTCAAGTCCTGTCACTGCCTGCCCCTTCACTTGAGAGGATGTTGAAAACTGCAATGAGGTCTCCCCTCAGTCTCCTGCAGACTGAACAGAACAGGTGACCGCCAGCCACTCCTCACAGGGCTTCCCCTCCAGACCCTTCACCAGTTTCATTGCCATCCTTTGAGCATTCTCCAAAAGCAAAGTGTCTTTTTTATATTGTGACACCCAAAACTGTGCCTGATGCACCCCAGGACACAGATGGCCATCCTGGTTGCCAGGGCACAGCTGACTCATTTTCAATTTGTCATCAATCAGGACCCCCAGGTCCCATTCCATGGAGCTGTTCTCCTGCCTCTCATTCCTGTCTTTACACACATCCAGGGTTGTTATGGCCCAGGCACAGGATCTGGCACTTTCTCTCATTGAACTTCATACAGCTGATGCCTGTCCAGCCCTTAGCTTTGTCCAGGTTTCTCTGCAAGGCCTCTGAGGGAGCAGAGAGCTTCTCCCAATTTAATGCTGTTGGCAAACTTAGTATCCCTTCCAGTCCTGTAACCAGGTCACTTATGAAGATGTTAAAAGAGCACAGGGCTGAGGATGGAGCCCTGTGGAACCCCACAGTGACAGGTCTCCAGTCAGATGTCACCCCATTCACTGTAACTCTTTGTGCCCAAGCACCAAGACTGATGTGCTCACCCATCACATGATGTGTTCATCTAGGTGTGTGCCAGATGTTTTGTCCAGAGAGATACTAACAGAGACAGTATGGAAAGCTTTACCGAAACCCAAAAAGATTACATCACCTGGCTTCCCTTGGTCAGCTAGGTGGGTTATGTTGCTGTAGAAGGAAATCAGGTTGGACAAGCAGGACTTTCCCCTCATGAACCCATGCTGGCTATGACTGCCAGCATATGGGACAACTGTGGGTTGTCCTCCAGGTGTTTCTCAGTACCACCAAAATAATCTTTTCCACGATTTTACTAGGCAGTGAAGTGAGACTTCACTGTAGTTTTCAGTGTCTTCCTTCTTTTCCTTCTTGAAAATGGGGGTAACATTCACCAGTTTCTGGTCAGTTGGAACCTCTCCAGATTCCCAAGATTGCTCAAAAACCATGGAGAGAGGCTGAGTGACATCAGCTAGCTCTTCAGGGATTCCTGGATGAATCCCATCAGGCCCCATATATTTGCAGGGATCCAGCAGGAGCAGAAGATCCTACACAAATTTAGGGTCAACAGGAAATTGTTCTCAGAGTCATGGTCCTCCAGCTCAGGGCACTGAGACCCCCTTGGCCCATCATCCGTGCCAAAGACAGAGGCAAAGAATGCAATAAACACCTCTGCCTTGTCCCTGTTTGTGAAGTGACCATCCTCATCTATCCTCATCTTGTAACAGGCTGATGTTATTTCTACACTGCCTTTTGCCATTAATATATTTGAAAATACTGGTTTTTTTGTCCCCATTTCTGACCAGCTTCCACTCCAGCTGAGCCATTTGGCTGCATAGATTTTCTCACTGTAGTGGGAAGCAGCATATCTGCATTCTCCCCATGTCACCTAACCTTACTTCCACTGGGCATATGTTACAGCGATTGGGTGGTGAAGAAGGCACAGACAGTTCTTCATGATCAGAAGGCTTTTACTATCTTGAATCTTTGCTCTTTTATAATATAAAGTGCTGAAAGGGCAGTGATTGGTTGGAGAAGGACTGCGTCTTCTCCTTTAGCAAAACAGGTGACAGATTGTTTTGGGAAATTTGTGAGAGAAGAGCAAAGCTCTCTTTAATGTTTACAAAATAATAAAAACATTATTATGAGAATGGGAATTTGTTCTCATGGGAAGCAGCTAGCAGTAACTAGCAGTAAAAATCTAAAGCCCAAAAAAATACAGAGCCACAGGCATATACCTTACTTTTTGCCTAATTTCCAAGATTCCTGCTCAGCCAACATGGCCTCCTGCCTCACCTGCCTGACTTCCAACATTTAGGAATTGCCTCTTACTGTGCCCCTAGGAGGTGATGTTTAAAAAGTGACGAGCACTGATGGACCCCAGCATCCATCCGAACATTTTCACAGAGGATTTTACTTACTAGTTCCCTGAGCAGTCTGCTCTCATATCAAGAGCTGAGGTTTTGCTGGGATTTTACCTCCCATGAACAAAGATTTTTAATTCAACCACTTCGTGGTCGCTGTGGCCAATCTCCACACACGAGATCCTCTCTGTTGACAAGCATTAGGTCAAGGGGGGAATCTCCCAGCTGGCTCCCTTCACTTCTGTAAAGCTGTCACCAAGGTTTTTAAGAATGTTACAACCTGGGTTGTACCAGCTGTGTAATGGTTCCCAGTTGATTTCCGATAAGTTGAAGTCGCTTGTAAGGACAAGGGCAGTTGATTTGCAAGTGTCCCCTAGTTCCTCAAAGAGTTGTCAATAAGGGAAGATCCTCATGCTGTTAAATAAAGCAAGCCTTTACATCTACCAAGGTTAGCAAAGGCTAGAATTGGACAAAAGCTGCAGCGATGCCACTGCTCCTGAAAAGCCAAGCCTGTCTATTGCACATACAAGACTAAATAAGAAAAATGAGGAACTCCATTTGTTCTTAAGCATGCTATCATTCCTGAATCAGTTGATAAGCACTGTGGGCATGCAAATCATTAATCAATTCCACGGAAATACCACATCTGAAAATCAGATGGTCATGTGCACCACAGTGTGAGCTGTGGGAGGAGGGTTACAGCAGACACACAAGATAGAGAACTAGAGTTGTAGGCAGTAGTTAAAAGCAAGATAGGAAAACAGAATCACAAAAAAGTATACAGGATGCAGTATCTGGTGGCAATGATATGATTTACTAAAGTTAGCAACACAAATTGTCAGCTAATTACTGAGAATGCCAGGAGACTCACAAGCAATGGTAACACAGGCTTGTGAGCAAAGACAGACACTGCACAGGCTGAGGAAGAAATGCTGTGACACAAAGGCGGGGAGCAGAGAGCAGACCAGAAAAGAGAAGGAGGGAATTCTGCTCTTCAGGCTAGGACTGGTCATGGCCAAACTACTGATAATGCTTCGAGTTGCTCTGCAATATACTCACGTGCAAAAAATGTGGCTTTGCAAGTATCTGAGCACACAGACTGATACCTTTCCTCTTTCCCACTTTTCCCAAATCCAAAAGGTATAAGGATTCTCAAAAGCATGAATGAATCTTCAAATATGTCCGAGTACCAAGAACACCTGCTATTGATGCAGCTATTAAATGTTGTCTGTAAATGAAAACCTCTTAGGTAACTACATCTGTCAACTTAGTTTACATTATCTTAAAACCAAAATCACACAACTCTTCTTTTCCTTTTTTGTTTTGTTTCACTACAGTTTCTTGTGTGACCCTGGCTAATGAAACCATTGCAATTCAGGATGCATCACTTACTACTGTTAGGGCATTGCAAAAGTGTAACACATCTTCAACCAATACACAGTGCAAATAGTATGCCTAAGAAGCACCTTCATCCCTGCAAATTTTCTTCTGGCTAAGTAAGTAAGATCTTGAGAACACTTACCTTTTAGGCAAGGCTTTGAGTACGCTGAATTCTCACACTCTCAAAAATATGATCCAGCATCTCATACCAGTTTCTTAGGCTCTCTCAACATAAGAATAAAGAAAAAGTTGTGTGCTACAGTTAAGGTGGCAAAATGCCCCCTACAATGCAAGCGGCTGTTGCCAGAAATATTTCAATTTGCATGATCATGCACCAAAATATGCCCAGTAATAAATGAAAAACAATGCACTCCTCTGAGAAAGAACATGACAAAATGGTGTAAGTGTACATCATACATTTATTACTGAACAACTCTCTCAACTCCAAAACTGGGCACAGGGATTAAAAATAAAAATTCATTGCACTACCTAGTAAAGCTTTACTAGTAACTCTCATAAAAACTGTACAAATTTTGTTAAAAATTTATCAAGCCTTCAAATGATTTGGTTACAGATATTTATAATACATTTAAAACTACATGTTAAATGATACAATAACATATGATTTAAAGAAAACAATTGACAAAATGTGATTCCAACAAAAACCATAAGCTTTCATAATAATTAGCAAGTCTGAAACACAAGTAGCAAAATGAGGTAACAATGTACCAAAGGAAAAAACCCCAGATTTTACAAAGGCCCAAAGATAACTCAGTTGAAACTGTTTTCTGCAATTAAAATTAAAACAGTTGTTAAATCCCATCCCAAGTATTATGCATTGTATTAACAGCTGTGAAGTCACATTCAAGAGCCTTATAAAATGATGTACAACACATGGCCTTACTTCTTTTTCTCAAGAAAGACAAAAAAGAGAGACTGGAATTATCTGCAGGCCTTGATATCCACCAAAATGTCAAATTAAATTGACAGTTTATGCAAAAAAACCACAGCAGTGCCAATATGATAAAGCAAACATATTGGAGCTTGGGTATTTTTTGTTTGGTTGGGTTTTGTTTGTTTGGTTTGTTTTGTTTTTGGTGGTTTTTTTAGAAAGAAGAGTAATTGAATGGCAAAAAGGCAATGAACATAAAAGAAGTGTTGCTGAATTCAGGTGCTGTCAGGCACCATGGCAGCTGTGCATAATACATGGCAGTTAAGAGCTGAACATAAATCCCCTGCTCTTGACAGCCACCACAGATGTGGTTGTAGGCTGTCTGAGCTGATTCAAAACATAAGCATGTGTGCTCTTACACACTAACCCCGGGAAGCAAGTCCACATTCATTCATGCAAACCAAAGAACCATTCCAGAAGAGATGAGCCATAAGAGTGCAACAATTAATTGCAGGTACTGACTTAGCCCCTCCATCTCCTAGATTTCCCATTGTCTCACTGAGTTTTAGTGGGGGAAAAGGGACATTTCTCCAGTTCCAGAAAGAGAACTACTTTCCCTTGGCTTCAGAAATATGTGTCTTGCTCATGTGTATCAAGTTTAGAAAAAGTACCCTCTTTCCATGCTCTGAACTGAATACTAAACACAGAAACATTAGTCATGTTTAAATCTGTACATGGATTTTTTTTTCTTTTGCAGTTATATAAAAGAGTCTAAGTTTTGTAAGACATACATGGTATATGCTTTTTAAACAGGATTTTATTTGTTAAAAAAATAAATTTTATTACATGTAATTTAACCTGATAGGTGCTATAGTGAAAAGCCTATTCTTTAACTCCACTGGAAGAGAGGAAAAAGAAATTCTAATATTTTGAAGTGGAAGTAATAGCATTTTTATTTATTTAGTGTTCCTCAGTAAGGACAGGTATGGAAAGCTTCACTGTTTTTGAGAACTACTTGCATAACTAAACAGAGGGAAAAACATCTGAAATAGGAAAAAATTGTGCTTTTATTTAGCTGCACCAAGAGCTGTGACTGGTCTGTAACATCTTCAAAGAGGAAAACCAGCATGAAGAACATCTAACAATGTTTGAAATTTTAACTGATACTAAAGCACAGCAGCATACAAAAGAATTAGAAATGATAAAAATAAAGTTGAGACTGGCGCCAAGTTGTAGCAATAATGGTAATTGTGCCACTTGAGCTGCTGCAACCAAAGTAATGACACTGAATTTATGAGAAGAATTTCTTTGCAAAGAGTGCATCCTTTTAATAACTGTGGTATATGCAGACCTAAAGATTTTGCTAGAACACATCAGAGATGTTAACAGTGTGAATGTTACAAAGAAATTTTTTCAATAGCCTAAATAAAATAATATTCAGAGCACTTGAACAGTTATCCCCTCCTATTTCACAGCACTGTTCGGAAAAGTATTCCAAATTTCTCCTCTAGTGGAGCACTCTGGAAACGTGATTGCAAAAACCTAGGGAGTTCCTTCTTCCTATTACACTCATCACAAAATAAGGAAGGGAAAGAAGCAGCATCAGGGCAACTGAATTTGGCAGGTAATGACCAAAACCTACCTCCTCTTGTGATAGGGTGAAAGAAAAATGAAATTTTACTTCTCTGAGAAAACGCTAAAAAATGTATTTTATTAATGAAGTTGCAAGAGTAAAATGATAACCTTTTACAAGTTATTTTAGTTACATACCAACTTCCCTGTAGATGACAAAGAATGTATGTGATTAAAGCCAATGTTTATAAGCCAAGAGATGATGTCCTTAGCAAGAACAACAAGCACAAGTTAAGAGATGTTCCACAAGACCAGGACACCCTCAGTGTACTTTCTGCTTCCTTTCATGGAAGAAACACATAACTGGTAAGCCCAGCTAGAAAAGTTTAAAAGGAAAACAGAAAAACATTTATACTGATATTAGCAATTGAAAACATTAATATTGCTAAATGTGATATTGTGACTCTACATTGATAAAATAACTTGTAAATCTGCCATTAAAAAATCCAGACTTTGTAACATATGATAAAACCCCCAAGGTTACTCATGTATGAACAATCAATGCATTCTTTAGTGGTACACACTTAAAGCCTCCAGTGAAGGGGAAGCATAACAGCTGTTTGAATAGTAGTAGGTAGAAAGGTCTTTACACCTGTAAGTACGCTGGGGACAAAATACTAAATGTCTGTAATTGCTGCACCCATTACATTCAGTGTGCAACTGCAAACACAAGGAAAGGAACCAGTGTACAGTACTAGTACTGTTTAAATAACACACAAGATTATACATTGCAGCATAATTATTACTACACACATACGTTCTCAGTACATGCTGGTATATAGTTTCTCAAACACGCACGCACACCCAGTCACAAGCACACTTCACTCAACCTCTCAAAGGCAAACACTCACACCATTCATTCCCACTCACAGTATCTGAAGGCTCTATATAAGGTAGATTGCTATATTGTTTGGAGCTACCACTTTTTTTTTTTCTTTTTCTTTTATATAAAAGCACATGCTAAAAGATCACATCCACAGTAATCTCGCAGCAATACTTGGAATGATCACAAAAAACCCAGGGAATGTTAGTGCACACACAAAATTAAGCTAAAAAAAATAATCTCTGGAGTTCCAATCACACTTGTTAGTATAACAATCCCATAACTGTGAAGACTAGTTATAAGCTTTATAATTGATTAAGTCACACAGTGCAAAGTAAGGTCCATTGACCCTTTTGTGTAAAGGGTAGGCTGGAAGCCACATGGGTAGGTAAGTTCAATGGAGAGTTCATATATATATGTGACCAGAAACATCCAAACTAGATTTGTGCTCTTAGATTGGTCATTCTGAATCACGATGCACTTCTGAAGCATCAGCTCTACAAATTGGGCAGGTACGATTTGCCTGTAAAACAAGAAAAACACAAGAGGGTTAACCAGATTGACAAATATATTGTTAAAGTAATGTGTGTGTGACACTGAACAGTATCTGTGACCACTGAAGAGCAATCCAAGAGAAAACAGAATGTACTTATGCCTTTTCTTTGTTTGTTTTGTTATGCTTGAATGGTGTGGCGAGTTTGCCGACTCAAAATCACATTTACAAAAAATAATTTTGTCTTTTTTCTTTAAAGACAAAGCAAGACAACAAATAAGGCTCTAGCTAAGTGATGGTGGTTTCATTAATGCAGATTCACAATTACAGTATATTGCAGTCAGATGGATGCAACTAACAACCTGTACTGTATATGGTAGAGAAACCCACCAAAACAAATTGAGACACTTTGGGCTGCAAATAAACATTTTGTGTGAGGATGTCGTATTGTCACAAACTGTACTGATCAGGAATGACATCACACTTTCTTTGTTCAGTTATTGTCACAGAAAAACATACACACTTGATCAAAACTGAAAGCAAACTGGGGAAAAGGGGACGGACTTTTAGTAAAGGGGAAGGGAAATAAAAAAAATAAATAAAGAAAAGATGACACAACCAAGCAGGTATTCAAGTAACACACACCAGCAGGCCTAGATTTAGCTCTTTTTCAAATTCCCCCTTCTCAAATAATGGCTGATTTCATTTTAGCAAATGATGAGAAAAAGCCCTAGAAAAACATATAACACTCTGAGTCCATACTTCCCTTGCAAAGGGAAGAGTGAAGAGATCTCTTCCCTGTCCCAAATTCTCTATTTCATAGTTACCAAAACTGCAAGACCAACCACTGTACTTCAAGTCTTCTAAGGCAACCAGATTTTTCAATGACAATACAAGTGAAGAGCATCAAGAAATAGGACTCTGCAGGCCAGAATTCAGAATTCTTTGTCAAATATTTTAAATCCAAACAATACCTAATCAAATGAAATAATACATTATTTATTACTGAAAAACATTTTTCAGTAATGGAAGATAAAGTGACAGTATATTTTTCCTGTCAGTTTTCCTGCTGTGAACTGTTAGCACCGTCCATAATTTTTATTGCTTTGTAATTTTTGTTAATCATGAATTGGAGTATCAACTAAAATTTTATTTCTCTTTCACTAGCACATTCAAAATATACTTCAAAATGTCCTTACTCAGTCGTTTCATGTGCTTGATTCTAAATATAACCTGGCTAATATAATGTTTAAAATAAAAAGGCATCTTCTTAAACATTCAGTGGATTAATGAATCAAGAGCTATTTGCTTAGATTGGTACTGAAGTAGCAACCACTTGCACCACAGAACAGCATTCTGTAGGAGTAATTTCCTGACAGGAATTGCAGAAATAGACCTACTGTGCCAGGATAAAATGAATACTCATGGACACCACACCACTGCTTTTAAAGTAACTTTTCAAGATTCTACATGAACATCTGCTTTAAATTTAGTTGCATTCTTGTGTCCTTCATGAAATTAATTTCCCCCTCCTGTATTTAATATGACTCTTTGATGCCAAAAGAGGAGTGAGGGGGACAATTACAATAATATTGTAATATTGACCTTTTACCTTGCCACTCTTCCAGGCAGACTTAATTTTGTGCTGTAACTCCAGAGTGCTGCACAATGAATTGTTTTGTTTTTAACATTTTACAGAAATTTATGGTTAAAGTAAACTGCATTTAGAATAATGAAACTATAGGGCTACTAGAATCTTCTAAAAAACATTGCACTACTTTGGTATTAGTCCATCAGAAATAAGCTGAAGTATACTTACAGTTTGTTTTTTTTTTATATATAATACATATATAAGCATTTACTACCTAGCATTTCCTAGTACGTTAAATATAAAGGCACGTTGTCCTTTTAAGGTTGTTCTAAACTCTCAGGGTGAAGACAGGTCATGGTGTCAAGCTCTCCTTTGGAATGATAACCTTTATTTTACTGAAGAACACATTTCTCACGTGTTCATACTAGACTAGAGGATATAGAGCAAGAAGGAGCCAAATATTGTGAAACATGAGAACTGGGAATACTACAAAAAGTAAAAGGATAACCTTTCTCTTTTTAATTGTTGTTGCCTCCACTGTATCACAGCTTCTTTTGTTAAGTCTTTAGGTTTGCTTAAGTAGGGAAGTATTTTAGCTGAAGAGGGCAACCTAATGCAATGTTACAGAACTTTTCCTCTTACTTGCTCACTACCTAAAAAGATATTCCATGTCAAATACTCCATGCATACAAGCCACAGAACTTCTTTAGATGGTTTTTTTACTTCTCCATCATCACCAACAGGCAACCCAAGAAGAATATTTTTAAAGTACTCAGACTGAATCACTAACCTTTTACTTGTATCTTTCACTAAAGTGACATGACAGAACTTAAAAAAGAATCAAATTGACTCCATAGTTCTAGAAATAGTCCTAGATAACAAATACACTCTTCAAATAAATGAAATTAAATCAGTAAAAAATAGCAGCTAACCAATAATTATTTTTCTTTGTCTACCCTGTGGAATAACATTACAAGTACTGCAAGCTACCATTTTGACTTTCCCTCATAGAATTTATGAACATGATGTTGGCTGGATGATGTGAATCAGGTGGATGTGGACATAATTATACAATCAAGATACATTAAAAAAGGCTCTCAAATTAATAAAGGATTGGACAGAAGCAAAATTAAAGCACAAAATATTCTCCTGTTATGATCACTTCCAGATGTTAGCTTCTTAACTGTAACCAAATTTAGACAGAGGCTGTAACTAAAATAGACTGGTGTTACAAGTAATTCATTACAGCTTCCAAAGCAAAATAGTCTTTATTTTTATATAGAGTCTTCGTACCCACATGGTATAAAGATATTGTCTTAGTGATCATAGACCAGGATGGTTTAACTTATTAGACTTAACTTGTCTAACTTATTTTGCACTCAGCTCTGGAATAACAATGTCAACACAAATTTACTAGGTTTAACTGCACCCCTCTACATTTTGATTGCGTATCTTGCACCTCATTCTAAAGACAACCTTTAGAAAATACTGTATGTGAAGATCTGTTAGAAAATGCAGTTTCTAAGATAGAGCAGAAACATCAGCAAAACTATTTCACTACTAGAACTATGATTATGAAAACAGACTAAAATAAATCTACTTTTTTCACTTTGCAGTTCCAAATACTATTGCCAGTTCATTAGCAATTGAAAGGACTAACTCTCAACTTTAAAAGGAGCATATTGAGTCCTAAAAAAGAATAACTCCATGTGCTTGTCTAGGTCCCGAGTGCGATGTCAGGTAAGAAAAGAGCATTAAGAAAAAGACAAGCATGCATGATACTTTCCTGGCATTTTCCTCTAACTTCCAGAAATCTGCAGATCAGGGGGTTTACGAATCAGAAGTATATTTTTTTTGCATTAATAGCCTGAAAAGTGCTGTCTTTAAAGAAGTCCACATAATAAACCTATAGCATCTACTATCTCACTGGCTATGTCAAATGACATCCTTTTTTTTTTTTTTCCATAAAGTGGAAAGGATACTATCCCTGGATACTCACTGTCCTCATCACAACTGACTGAGAGAGTTTCATGCAACAGAAGATTGACATATGTAGAGTGGATGCTGCTCGATAAGAGGAGGGAGACACTGAAGAACACCACTTTGATACATACAGACTCTACTCTTAATTTGTAGTAAGTGAATAAAACTGCATGTCTAGCAGAGAAAAACTGATAATATTATGTGGAGTGTGTGCATGTGGCTTTTTAGTATGACAATAAAACAACCAGGTGTTTAGATTCCTCTTGCTGATTCTTGAGCATGTATGCAAATTCAGATACTTTTGGACCATTTCTACCAAAAACTATGAGCATTATAAATAGTTACACTGACCCTAGATTTTGTAGAAACTTTAGAGTTAGACCACCATGGGTACTGTAGTCAAATTTCACATCCCATTTTTTTCAAATCCTTCTCAGTATTCTTGGTATCTTCTTAGCAAAAAAAATAAGGTGATATTAATTAGATTTTTTTCATTCTCTGCACTGCATATTTTAGCACTTGCCTAAGTTATGATGCCATAAAGGCAAGGGGGCTTTATTTCTTTTTCCAAAACAAGTAACACCATCTGTAATTTTCTAGGGACCATACCAACATAGGATCACTGCTGTTTCCAATGTTGCACACAATAGACTAAATGGATTAAAGTTGAATAGACTAAATGGATTAAAGTTGAATAGAATAAAATAGTCAAAAAACTGAGGCAAGATGGGAATCAATACCTTGCTGGTAGTAGATCTGGCTCAATGCAGCCTGTAGAAATGTCTGCCATAATCTACTTGTATTTCTTGTTCTTCTCACCTTCTGCACAGCTGCTATTTAATCAGTGCTCTTACTGGGTGGTCCTGATTCTTGAGCCTTTCTTTTTTGCTCAAGTTCTCTTGGATGGGTAAATAATTTTATAAAACTATAATTTCTATTTGTATATATTACATTTCTGTGTGTATGCATACATATAAATGTACACATGTAACTCACTTTACTTGCCCCAGAAACCAACATTAACAGCAAAGTAGGGAAGGAAATGTGTTGGTACTCATTCTTGCTAGGCAAGCTACATAAAACAGCCACCATCATCATCAAACTCTGTATCATACCTCCTATATTATTTACTTTTTCTCCAGGCTTCTTTAATGTTGTGTATTACTCAAATGCAGTTATTGTTTTAAGCAAATGGAAAACACAGTAACAGATGTCAATGAAAAAAATTGTATTCATTTTCATTTTCCCTTGTGCCAAATATTACGAAGAAACAACCTTCATCAATTATTAGAATAATATCTAGGCAGTGCTTCCATTCTGCTGGCATTTCTAAGAATCATAAACACATAACAAGGTGAAATGAAGTGGAACAGCAAAATATCCCCACCCTCTCCTACAGAACTACATAATCCATTTCATCTAAGATAGGATTACTTTTTCTTACCTTTAGCCATTTATCGACACACTTGGCGTGGAACTCGTGATTACAGGGTAAGACTCTAAGTAGCTGCCTTGACTCAAAATCACACATGCACACCACACATCTAAAAAAGACAATGAAGTTCAAATGTATCTGCTATATAAGACATCAAATATGTAATTCCATACAAAACCTTACAGGTACGACTGCGACACAGTAGCTATTTTACTCCTTCAGTAGCTACAATGAGCTACATCCAACAATGGAAACTGAGAATTGACTCTGTGGGGTTTTACGGGTGTTTTGTTGGTTTTTTTATTTATTGTGCTTTTACATCATAAAGCAAGTATTTTTGCTCTTCTGACCTGGCTGTGACTGCCAGTTAAAGAAATTAAAATCAAGCCACCTAAATTATGGATCTCTGAAAGAGACCAGTATACTTACAATGTCTGCTCTGACTGGTGATTGTTTGGATTGAACCTGTAGGATGGAAGCTGCTCAATGTCTGCTTTTGTTAATCCCCGTGGTTTGGCTTCTCCCAGACGTTCTGCCAAATTCAGCAGTGCCTGCAAAACATGGAAATTAGACATTTAAAATTTCACTTATCAAACAGGCTCTGGTTCCATTAGTGCTGGGGACTACCATCACATCTTTCTATCCCAGCTGCTAGCACAAAACACCTTTCTATCAAGAAATATTTAGAGCTTTAGTTCTCCTATACAATACAAGCTCCTTGAAAAACCTTTCATAACTTTAACATCTTTGTAATCATGTAAGGTATTATCTCTGGGATTTCAAAACCCACTTCCCAAGGACCCAATTTCCAATTAGTCCTGTGACTGCATGCACAGCTCAGTAAGTAGCTTCTGAGGGATCACCGCACCCTACTATGAAATTAACAGTCCTGGTAACCAGAAAAAAGTTGTCAACTAATTTCTTTCATAAGAATATGTGAATTTGGTCTTGTGAGAGAAATCATAAACTTAATGGGACAGTTTTTAATTCCTACTCCATGTCTTGGGCTGGTTGAATTGAAACAGGGAGATTTTATCCTCAATCTGGAAAACAAATACATATCATCAAATTTTAGGTGCTTTTTTGGCTGCTAATTTTTATGTTAATTTTCTGTAAGTCAACAATTGTAACTAAAATCTGTTACTGTATATAATTTACAATCATGTATTTAAGTCACACCCCTTCATGAGGGGCCTAGGAAACAACATCAGTGTGACAGAGAATCAATTCACAGAAAAGATCCTACGAAAGCTGCAAATGGTATTCATTTCTTGTACTCATGAACCTAGGGCCCAAATTCTCAGAAGACATTGCTTCTTCTGAACCACCACAAAAGTTATTCCAGAAGCGCTTATTGTTAAACTGAAGACGTGCAACTACACAGAGATCTTAACAGGAGCACAGGAATAGAGATGCAAAAGTCAGGGTAAATGATGACTAACTCAAGAGAAATCAAATGGAATCCATTAGTTTCAGAACTAGCAAAGAAACAAAAGTTGGAAGAGCCCCATAACTACCTAGGATATTTAAGAGGGTTCTGCATCCCTACATGTGATTACCATCCCCTCTAGAGGATAAGAAGAAAAGGCAGCAAGGCAATTTTATAGGCATTTCATTTAGATTAATTAATCCTATGATATTAAAACTATTCTGAAAGTTACACTCATAAAACCAGTAACTTACCCTTTTCTTTTGAAAATGCTTCATTTCTGTTTGGTCTTTAAAATCAATTAAATTTTGAAAGGAGAACACAGAAGTTGAACAATTTAATGATTACTAGCCTGAGAAAGAGCAATAGGCAAGAAAAGAAATCTAAACACCTCAAATATCCAGTATTACAAAAAAAATCTGAAAGGACCGTTTTTGGATTCTGTCTTCACAGTCACTACATTTACTTGAAAGGCAAAACCAGGATTAAAATCAAAATATAGTAAAAATTTGTCTATTGCTTGAGCTAACATCTATTCTTTAAAGGTAGTTGTAGTTCACACACCAACCTCATAGTTCTCTACCTCTCCATCTTCCACATCCAACTCAAAGCTGAAAGCTGGTCCAACTGCTGGTGGCACTGGGAGCATTGATCTACCGTGAGAGCAAACAAGGATAAGGTTCAGCATCTTGCTGAAGGAAAGCACAGAAACATCTGGCAGAGGTAAGGTAACCTTTCTGATGCCTCTCAAATCCACATGTTCTCAGAACTGGCAAAAATGTTATGTTTGAAGTCAGGAACAGGCATTTGAAGTGAAAGTCACAGGAAAAAGCTTTTTCTGCTACTTTCTGATATTGGGAGTGCTGACTTTTTAACTGCATGCATGTTTCACTTGGTACTTTTAAGCAAGCTCAGCTTTATTACAAAAACTAATCTAATTATCACAGACTATGGAGACCTAAAACTGATAAAAAATTGACATTCTGGTTTTAAATATGTTTTGTTTCTTTAAGTGGATAAAAGACCGTCAAAGAGGAATGCTAAGTTCATTTAGATTGCCAGTATAAAAGTCTTGCAACCTCTGCAAGCCTAAAACACACAGTTAAGATAAATAGGATTTGCTACCGGACAAACTTCAATCCTGAAGGCAAGCAAAAATTCACTTTCTTATGTACTGTGATGTTGGCTAAAGCAGAATCCCTTCAGACTGAGAGATCAGAGAGATGTTTTTCTGGTTGCATATTCAGTAAGTCTTTTTACCCCCCAAGGTAGTACCATGGGTCAAAACTTTATCCGAAGACACAGAAATCACAAATTCAAAGCACTAATATAGTAGAATCAGGAATTACTGTGCTATATCATGTCCTCAGTGAATAGGCAGGATGTTATGACATTACTTTCAGACTGCAAGAGGAAAGTTGAACAACCTTGCTATCAGATTTCTGGTGCCATTTTCATGCCATGTCTGACATTGTGCAGAGAGAATCTACAGATCTGGTGTCAGTGCTTGATTATTTCCTTGTCAATGTCACCTTTACCACCATAAACTTAATCTTTGTTTTCCAAATATTTAATTCTTACTTCCAATACAGAACACAGAAGACTAATACATCTCATGTCACAGACCCACACTCTCTTCAGAGAGACTACCATAACACACTACGGTAATTCCTAAATGTTAGTTTTCCCACAGCTTTTCCATATATAGCTCATCAGAGGCAGAACAGAAATGTGACAGCTGTGACAGAGTAGCATTTCAGCCAATAAAGAGTAACACATCACGGAAGCTCCCACACTTGTGTTTTGTAATTAAGAACCAAACCAAATTAATTTATTCTGTTAGTGAAGACTCAGACAACTTGATCCTACAGTGTAACTGTGCCTCTGTAAGAGTATCATAGAATTGTATTTTAAAATCTGTTGAACATTTTACCAGGAGTTCAGAAACAAGAGGCTACTGTGCCTCAAAATACTTACAAAACTACACTGGACAAAAACTCTTCACTTGTATTTTTCCTTGCTCAGTGGTGTAGGTTATTCAAAATAGGCTGAAAAGTTTACACAGAAATGGAAGTTTTCCTCTGAGACAGGTGAAATATGCCTGGTCTCTGGTAGAGTCCAACCATAAAAAATGCCAACATGCTTGCTGACTTCTTAATAGCCTACATAGAAGCAAATGTACTTTTCACTTACAGCACATAAGGTAATAGGCTGGGATGGTAAGGGTGTGGTGGTATTGGCTGCTGTGATCGGTATCTGCTGCGCCCTGTGAGTCTTCGAGGCATAAAAGGTGGGTAAGGCTGCAAGAAAGAGAAAATAAACTTCAACTGAAACTTGTGGAACTGGAACTTGTGTCTAATTCTGGGCTTCCCAGCACAAGACAGACATGGACATACTGGAGAGAGTCCAAAAAAGCGTCACTAAGATAGGACTGGAGCATCTCGTGTGCAAAAAGGCTGAGACAGCTGAGCCTGCTCAGTCTGAAGAAGAGAAGACTCAGGGGAATCCTATCAATGTATGTAAATACCTGAAGGGAGGGTGCAAAGAAGACAGAGCTAGGCTCTTTTCAGTGGTGCCCAATGGCAGGTCCAGAGACATTGGTCACAGACTGAAACACAGGAGGCTCCATCTGAACATCAGAAAACACTTCTTTAATCGGAGGGTAACTGAGCACTGGCACAGGTTGCCTAGAGAGATGGTGGAGTCTCTCTTCCCGGAGATACTCAAAAGCTGGCTGGACCACAGTCCTGGACATCCAGTTTTAGGTGTCCCTGCTTGACCAGATGACCTCTCTTATCCAGTCTGTGAGCCCATGATTCAACATTTTCTATTCTTAATCTCTACCCTCAACAATGAAATCCACTTTCAATAAAGCACTATTTAAAGATCCAGCCTCTGCTAAAATCCAAAAGAATCTCAGCCTCAATTTGAAATTACTATTCCCATCTATAATATAGAATCAGACCAATTCATGTGAAAAAGTGGTAATATACAACGGAAATCCTTACAAGTTCTTATATGTTTAGTCTACAGTCAGAATAGTTTGGGAAACAGGATGTGAATTGCTGACCCTCTTGTAAATATAAAAAGCTCAGGCACTATTATGCAGGCCTGGGCATAAGCAGTTGAGTAAAGAAGCCTGTAGAAAACTCTTTAAAAATGAGAATTAAAAAAAAAAATCTCTTTAAGACCCCTCTAACTTTTAAGCTGTGGTATATATTTACATTTAGACTTAAAGGCTTGAAGCCCTTCAGTTGTATGTGGAAGGTTTAATCAGTACAATTTCTGCAGCTGGACCACACACAGAGAGACTACTCAAGCCCAAAGTTTCAATGCATTCACTCCATGGATAAATCAGAGCGCTTTTCATCATCTTTTACTAAAATCTATTTTCCACAGCTGAAATTCATCTATCCCTATTAAATTAATATTTGAGGGCCTTAAGACTTTTTTTTGAAACAAAGAACACTCTAAGCCTTTACTAACACGTTTTTCTTCTTATGTGTTTGAAATTTGAAAGCCCGAGAGCCCAACACACCAATGACGAACTAAAATCCCCTAACTTTACAATAGAAACATTATCATTAGGTAGCCACAGGTATACATAAAATTAACATATGAATATAAGCATAATGCAGAAGAACCAGGTTCCTTTTGGTTGAAGTCTCAAACTAGATATATCAAATATTAATTTTCCTGCTTTGCTTTTCTGCAATCCCAAAACATAATTAGAAGCTGTTGTGTTCACTGAATGAAAAAGAATCAGAAATTAGCTATTCCATTCTAATGTTAATGCAAATAAAGCTTTATAAAGATTCAGTATTACTTTATAAAAGGCCACATGGTTACTTGTAATATGTCTCTATTCTACTCCTAAGCAATAAACAACACAGAGCTGAAGCATCAGAGTGGACAAATGCTACAATCTGAAGAAAATGGTATTATGTTCCCTATCTACTTCAACAACCAGACTTAATAAAATTACGGAAGTCTGACTCCAAGCAAAACATGTATGATTAGACTCATTCCTCTAACAAGCATACTGAATAAAATACAAGCAGTTTATGGAACATTTCAAGTATCCTGAACTCCAGAGTGTCTCACAGTACCTGAAAACTACACTGAAAATCTGTACACCTTTAGATTAGGAGTAAGTTGATCACTTTTTGAAATGGTGGAGATTTACTTGAACCTTTATAAATATAATGCAGCAAGCATCTGACTAGGTTCTGTGATTTAAAGGAGAATGATTAAAGACAAGATATCTGAATATTCCACAGCTGCAGGGCCTAAAATTTAATTCTTATTTAAAATTTAAATAACAATGTGCACCTAAAACCAACAACTTGATGCACTTGTCAAACAATAAAAAAATTTCAACACCTATACTTCAGATCCAGCTATTTCTCCCAGCACCACACAGGCAGGAGAGGGGGTATTTTGTTTTTTTTTAAAAAGTGACTCACACAAAACAACCACAACAACAACAAAAACAACAACAAGATCCTGACACATTTCAAGACTAATATAATTGCAGATTGAAGTACAAGACAAAGATCCTAAAAGTAGCACCACTGGACACACTACAGAAGCACATGATTGAACAAAATTCAACACAGACTTTATCCTGCACCACTTAAATTTTGTGTTGCTGCAGTTGAACTGCCTGTTGATCCCCTGAAAGCTGACTTAAATCAAGCTTTTAACATGGCTATCTTTATAATATATGGTGTGGTCTAAATTATGGAAGCACTCTACAACTGCTTAAATAGAAGAACTGTTTTTAAAGCATTCTGGCTCTCCTGAGCTGTGGAAATTCAACATATGATGAAGAATGAACTAAAAGTAACAACAGTTTATTTAAACTGTACTAACCAATTCCTGCAATAGAAGTCCCATATTATGTGACAACATGGGAAGTTTTCTAAGTAAATGCTGCTGCACTCTGCAGATAATGTTACTGGAAATAATTTGCTGGTGTCAGTAAATTACCCTTAACTTGATTAACATAAGCTTAAAGAAAATACCATAGTATGCAGCTATTCCAATAATGGAATATGATTGCAGAAATGTGACTTTTCAACAAAATGTACTACAGAATAAAGACCAAGAATGTTAATGCAGTATGAAAGAGAATATAGCATAGAAAACAATACTTACTACCCCAAATGACACCTCCTGGTGTAATGGATCATGGGCTAAGAATTGAAGAGGAGCTGAGGGAGGCAACGTTGGTGGATGGGCTGAGGGAGGGTATGTAAAACCTCCTACAGGAAGATGTTCTCCAAGCAATTCTACATCATTTTCTATCCTTTGAAGTGGCTACAAAAAAACCAGAGATAGCCTTTGTTGCAATAACAGAGATGAAATTTTTTCCCCAATAAAGAACTGCGGTCCCAGCTGGATATTCTGTGCCGCCATGATCAATTTTATAGTAACTCTGTGAACAAAATTCCAAGGTCATTAACGCTACTCAAAAAAGCAAAGACAACACTACACATTTGATACAAATTCACCTTTTCCAGCTAGCCATGCTTATGAACCAGGAATTTATGCAATCTAGCAAATATAGGAGTGGGTGTAATTTCCTGTATCTTGCATTTTCAGGACAAATATTTGCTCTTGTTCTTGCCAGGGTGCTCTCACTGTATGATATGTGAGAGAAAAAAATAAACAACCATAGACAAGAATGGAAATTGTGTCAGAAAAACTGAAAATCAGAGAAGAATCATGGTGGTTCCAGTCGATGAAATTGATAATGATATCCAGAAAGCAAGCAGATGCTTTCCTAGGAAGGTCAGACAAACAAGCAAGACAAACAAGTCTTAACAAGCAGTCCTGAGGTTTCAGAAGCATGAGATTCCAGCTTAGTTCTGTTGTTAGTCAAATCTGTTACATGAGTCAGGTCCAAAAGTGCCCAAGAAACAACCAGGAATTCTCACTGTTTCATAAATACACCTTTCTGTTATTGACACTGAATTCCACCATTTCAAGAAATTCAGCTAAGAAAGCCACCTTGAGGAACCAAAGGAATATTCTTTTTTCCTGTTATACAGAACAAACAAGACATTCTTAAACCACTAAGATGCAAGCTTTTTGGCAGAGGTGAAAGCTGACAGGCAAGCCTAGTTAAAAACCTAAGTAAGCAACTCAAGCTAAAACCTGAGTCCATACATCTTCTAAAGCTAAGTCTCGTAAAGACGTCTACCACAAAAAAAACACTTTGTTAAAATGATGGAAACTGTACTCCCATCACTGTAATGAAGTAATTACAATCCTATCCACATCAGAGACATGGCATAAAGGAGCCTCAGCAGTGTTTGCAACAACAAAGTTATATTCTATTTCTGTGTTACTGAAATACCTGCATCTTCTACTCAGCGGGGCAAACAAATGGACAAGTACTCAGATAAGCACACAGAGTGGTACGCCAGAACTATAAACCTGATTTCCCCCATAATCCATAACAGGGTCACATTTTCCCATGTCTGCATAGTCCATTTCACTAAGCCAAATCTGCTTAAGTGATAATATCAGTAACTTTCTTAAGTGTAAAGAAAATGTCCTAGGAAAAGGACTGGTCATTCAAAAATTAATCAAGAGGTAATACAAAAGAAACATGTAATTAAAACAACACTCTGTGCGTTTTTCCTCTGCTAAGCTTTTCTCTGAGATGCCTACTATGCTTACACAACCTCCTCTTGATTCTATTCTGCTTCCTGGGAAAGAAATACCCAATGGTGAAGGAAATACCTATCCTCCTGAGAGAAGTAAAAGCCTATGGAGAAACAGCAAAGACAATGACAAATCTGAAGGGAAACACTGAACTTCAGAAGTATTTTTTCATCTTCATATTAAGTGGTTACAATTTGAAAGAAAATCCTTGTTTCCTCAATCAGGTGTCAGTACTATGTGCCCATCCAGCCCACCAGTTCTACTGAGAGTGGGGTAAGAAGCATTACTTACCGACCGTGACTGCTGTGCTTGGAAAGGAACAAATTGTCCTGGAGGAGGTAAGTGAGGAGGGTGGTGTGTAGAGATATGAGGAGGATGCAAAAGGAACGGGTCACTAGAAATGAGGGGTGGAAATGCTGCATATGGTACTGGTAGGTGCTGGACTGAGCACGCCTGAAGCATCTGAAATAAAATGAAAACAATACAGTTTTGTAGCACAAACATTCCCTACACAATGTTCCATGTTTTATGTATTTATTATGGTAAGATGTAATTGATCCGAACAGTTCTTTAGCCTTGTTGAAAAAGCCTCTGAAATACACATAAATAATAACAATGTATTCAAATACCCACAGAACAATGATGACTACAGAGCAGGCTCTAGGAAGTAGCATAGTGTGACATCTGCTAGGTGCTCATGAAGCCACCAGGAGTCTGGATTTTCAATACTCCAGGCTTCTAAGTGATGAGCAGATACAGTTATTCTAGTTAATTTTATTTTTCCCACATATTATCATCAAAACAGCAAGCCAAAACAATGGTCTTGCACTTACTTAAAGCTTTAGATGCAGGTGAGGGACTAGCTGTCAGACTGTGCCTAAAGACCTCTGCTGCCTCATATACTATGAATTATTCATACAGTCTGCTCTGTTTTGCACTTTTGGGTGAGTCCTATGCTTTAAAAGCAGCTCCCTAGTGACAAGGAGTATAGTATCCTAGATACTACAGGAAATAGCTGTTTTTCTCTCCTCCTTTATATTTCTAACACAAAAGCAATTTTGGGCACTGATGTTTGATCAATAAAATGATGAAGACACTGCAGGGCAACAGGAATGTGTTTTGTGGCATTCCACCTTTATATATGGAGGAGTAAGGAACCTGTATTCTCTTTTTTGTTGTGCTTTGATCCATTATGAGAATGTCAGGCATTTCTTTTACACTTTTAACAAATACAAGAGCATTTAATTAAGATATTCATTATAAAATGTTGAAAAGAAAGATTACCCAGTTCTGATCTCACTTTTTTTTCCTTATTAGTAATGTCATTCAGTGTACATTTACATATTGACTATAACAGCATAAAATGGTAAAAGGGGAAAGATTTCAGTAGTGGAGGTGAAACCATCATCCCAACGTGCTATGATCATGACCAAACATAAACCTCCAAATGCACCAGAACACTAGTAGATTAATTTGATCCGACTACTATTTTTAATTTAAATGCTGACTATTCTTTTCCCTCAGTTACTACCTCATTTTTCTAAAAAACAAGTAACAAACAAGTGTTTCTATGGTTATAATACATTTTTATTGTATTTTACTAAATTGCAAACTGTCCTCTGAAATAGCTGAAGACAAATTTGCAGGTAGAACATCTCACATGAGATTCTTTGGGAAACACTGAAACATTGAAATAGCATTCTACACTATAAAGATTACCATAGCTCCTATATACGTTTGGAAATGTTTGATTTGTGCTATGTCCACATTACCTTTTAAAATTAGAGCAAACAAGGCCACAATAACTTCCAAGCAGAAATAAATGAAAATTACCTGTTTATTCATTCAAGCTTTTAAAAAAGTTCTTCAGTTTGGACGTATCATAGAATGACCTGGGTTGGAAGGCACCTTCAAGATCATTTTGTTCCAAACCCCATGGGCAGGGACACCTTTCACTAACCATGTTGCTCAGAGCTTCATCCAGCTTGGCTTTGAACACTTTGAGGGATGTGGCATTCATAACTTTTCTAGGTAACCTGGTTCCAGTGCCTCACCACCCTCAAAGTAAAGAATTTTTTCCTAATATCTAATTTAAACCTACTTTTTCAGTTTAAAGCCATTTCCCATCTTGTTTTGTCACTACATGCCCTTGTGAAAAGTCTTCTGTCCACTGTTCTTGTAGGTTCCCTTCAAGTATTGGAATTAGGGTACCCCAAAGCCTTCTCTTTTCCAGGCTGAACAAACCCAATTCTCTCAGCCTTTCATCATAGCAGAAGTGCTCCATCCCTCTGATCATCTTGGTGTCTCTCCTCTGGACCTACTCCAGCAGTTCCATGTCCTTCCTATGTTGGGACCCCAGACCTGGATGCAGGGTTCCAGGCGGAGTCTTACCAGAGCAGAGCAGAGGGGCAGAATCCCCTCCATCCCCTGCTGCTTCCACTGCTTTGGATGCAGCCCAGGACATGTTTGGCTTTCTGAGCTGGGAGTGCTTGTAGCTGGGTCATGTCCAGCCTCTCACCCACCAGCACCCCCAAGGCCTCACAGGGCTGCTCTCTATCTGCACAGTCTCACAGCCTGTATTGGTACAATGCAGGTGCAGCACTTTGTGTTTGGTGTTGCTAAACCACATGGGATTTCACACGGGTCCATTTCTCAAGCTTGTCCATGTCCCTCTGGATGCCATCTTGTCCTTTGAAGAACTTTTAAAACTGATGAAAGTATTTAATAAATGGCATTTGTTTACTTCGCAGTTACACATGAAGTGAGAGAGACAAATATTGTGAAAACAGCAAAAGGAAACTGGGAAGTTCACAGGTGAAGCTGGTGAACAAGGTGACATGTTAGAGGGCATGGGCTACCCTGAGATGTATTTTTATAGGCTGGAGAATTGGCTGACAGGAACTATGTAGAGTTCAAAGGCAAATGAGAAGTCTGGCACTGGAAAAGAGTAACTCCATGGATCAGGACACTCTGAGACTAATTAGTTGCAGTCAGACTTGCACGAAAAAAGTGGGGTTGTGGTGGACATGTACACAATTCCCATAATGTATTGAGCCAAAATTCAGAAACTGTGACATTAATCTCAAGTCCTGGGCTCAGTTTTGGGCATCCCAGTGCCAAACAGAGACAATGACAACAATATGACCAGGTCTTGGTGGAAGTCACAATGACCAGTGACTTGAAGAAAACTGCATTAAAGAGGTGGCAGAACTGCACTTGTTTTTCTTTAAAAAGAGAAAACTAAGCAAACCCTCTGTGTAACTACTTCCTAAGAGTGGACAGGAGGAAACCAAATCCTCCTCAAGAAGCAAAGCGAAAGAGCAGAAGGACCAATGGGACCAAGATATAACAAAGGAAACTCAAGCAGATATACAGAAGAAATTCTTCATCTCAAGGACAATCAAACACTGGAGCAGCAGCTTAGAGGCGCTGGGAAATCCCCATACTTGGAAGTTGGTACTGCAGCAGGAGACCACCAGACAACCTTCAGAGTCCCCTCTTAACTTAAAACTATTCCTCAATTTTATGCTTTAACAGAAGAAAGCATATTCTGCCTGCTGATGCTACAGAAACGTAACTGTTTATATTCATTTGTACTCGATCTATTCTCTCAACACACCTGATTAACCATTGTACATTCAAAACAAAAACCAGAGCTTTACTTCTATATGTATTAAAAGGACAACTGCATTGTTGAATTACGAAACATTTTATGAATTGCACTGACAATATACCTATTCAAAGCATAGGGTAAGATAATTAGTATCTGTTGGATGGATTTCCCAGTTTCAGATTCTTCTCTGTTGTTTCTTAGGACATGTTGCTTTTTTCCTTGCTATGTAAGAATTTACTATGTAAGTATTGTTCCAGTCTCTGGGTACTTATTCCGAGATTGCTCTGTTCCACCAATACCACCACTAAACAGAAGAAAAAGGCTGTCTCTCCTGCTGCCTCAGGGACAGACACCGGCTTATGTAACAGATTTTCACCAATTTGACAGAAAGAGGAACTGATTCTCACAGACTAGCCAGCAGCATGCCACAGACCTTACTGCCTCTCACAGGCATAAATGGTACCTGGGCATGATAAATGCAAATTACCCTTACTCTTCAATAAGCAGCCTAAAGAAATAGATGGGTCATATCAAGAGTTTTGTTTCAGTGCCACACAGACTTATTCATGTCACAGAATGCACCTCAGGAAAAGCAAAGTTATACACTGCTGGCCAACATCATACCAATACCAAAAGCGTTCACTAGATGCTGTATATAGTACTGTGTATGACATTATAGATTTATACTAGAAAAATAGATTGAAGCTGGTGTAGTTAGAGAGACCAACTTACTGGGGGAGGCACACTGCAAACTGGAAGGTGCTGACCACTGAAAACCACTGAGCACCCTGGAACCTGCTGCGTGCTGCAGGCTGGAATGTGCTGGCCTGTGCAAAGCGGTATCCCATGTGGAGTTGTCACTGTGTATGAAACAGGAACTGTGCCCTGATGGATCTGCAGCAAAAGGAAAAGAAAATGTATTTAATAACTTACTGCAAAGTCTTAACACTGTTGTACAGCACAGTAAGGTAACAAGCTTTACTTACAGATCAGAAAAATAATATACTCAAAAAGAAAGTGTAAAAGGAGCCACATGGTTGTAATTTTTGTTCATTAAAATGTTTTTATCCATGGAATATTATTTATTGATCAGAATTTCTGGGCCAGAGGGATCTCTCAGTTTAACATGTTAAAACTTCAGTGGCACTTTAGTCACTCAGAAGCACATCAGACTACTAAGCCTACCTACCCCCCCTTCTTTTCCTCAAGTTAATTCTTATGAAATAGGAAGGTAGTAAGTATCCTCCCACATAAAAGCTAATATACAAGCAGCTCAAGATTTTTTTCAGTTCTGAAGAGACTGATTCAACATTAACTCAAGAGACTTGTATCTGTAAAAAACAAAACAATCTTCCAGATTTTCTTTCTTCCAAAGAGACTGTTGTCTTGATTCACTTTCAAGTCAGCATTTAAGCTAAATTCCTAATTTAAGTAACAGAACAGCTAACTAGAAAGCTGAAAAGGAAAAGTTAACATGACTAAGAGGCAGCAGACCCTAACTATCCAGATTCATATTAGGAAACCATGTAACTCGATTTTCTAACTAGTCCCTAAAATTTAATCATCAAACCAAGATCCAAAGGTATTTTGGACCTAGAAACCACACGGGATGTTTGGTTTTTTTAAATTTTGTTGTTGTTTTGTTTTGTTGGATTTTTTAACACTGAACAATCTTTTAACACTTCCATGATCTAAAAAAAGTGAAAAGGCTTAAGAGTCAGGCAGCACAGATTAATTGAAAGTAACTATTTCAAAGCCCTCTTTTCCTTCATGATCAGCCAAAATAGAACCCTCTTATTCAAAATGGAACAAAAACAGTTCCTCAGGAAGGTGAGAATGAGTAAAGAGAGCTAAACTACCAAAATGGTAGTGCACAGCCAGAAAAAAGAGACCAAAACAGATCACAGATCACTGATCACAGGTCAAAATCTCAACCTATGTATCAATAATAACAGAAACCAGTCTCAGGAAAGACATTGAACTTAAACCAGTTCTGGCTCTGCCACAAAGGCTGGGCATAAGTGCAATGCTATATGTAAAAAAAATGACTTCTCAAAATGTTCATGCCCCTGAATTGGGAAGTAGCACCATGGAAGATGTCAGCTAGTCTGGAAATACTGACATCTCATCACAGGCAGTGTTTGGCAATGGGATGGAAAACTCTTCAGCCAGACTTGTCATGAGCTTACAACATAAAGCAAGAGCTTCATCTGATCTCCAGCAGAAGAACTGTTTAAAAATTAAGTTTGTGAGATTGCTAGAACAGCATTGGCTTCCATCCCTTCACTTGGTCCCAAATGCAAATACTTCCCTGCTGAGAACTGCCCTGCACACATAGTATGACACACCAGTGCTATGCAAGTGCACTGAATGCAAACCAGCTTTTAAGCAGATGTTACAGCTGCATTCTGTGCACATGCAGATTCCAATGGGGACATCTATGTAGCCAGGTCTATTCATGGCTGTTGCAACTAATGTACTTGTGCTGTGGCCTGTTAATTCAGTAGACAACAACAAAGGTTATCTTAACAGGATCACAGAATAATTTAGGCTGGAAAAGACTCTTAAGTTCATCAAGTCCAACCATCAACCCAGCACTGCCACCTCTAAATCATGTCTGTAATTGCCACACCTAAGTATCTTCACCTTCAGGCATGGTGACTCCATCACTTCCCTGGGCAGCCAGTTCCAATGCTTGACAATCCTTTCAATAATTTCTCCTAATACCCAATCTCAACTGCCCTTGTGCAGTTTGGTGCAATTTCCTCTTGTCTTGTCACTTGTTACTTGGAAAATCAACACCCACAAGCTTACAACCTCCTTTCAGGCAGTTTTAGAGACTGGTAAGGTCCTCCCAGAGCCTCCTTTGCTCCAGGCTAAACACACCCAGCTCCCTCAGTTCTTCCTCATATGATTTGTACTCCAGCCCCTTCACCAGTCCCATTGCTTTTCCAAGACATGCTCCATCAGTGCAATGTCCTTCTTGTACTGAAAGGCCCAAAACTTCTTTTACAGGTCTTCTGTTACAGAATTCTATACAAAGTGATGTCACAGAGAGGAACTAATTACTTTCTGGACTAACTACGTATATAATTTTTTTAATATAATTAAAGGAGGAGGTGATTAGGCTTGGATATAGTTACGTAACAAACAACAAACAATATAGTTATGTAACAAATTTATCATGAGTTCTGCTGCTGTGTAGGCAACCAACTATAGGCATTGTGAATTTCACCTCTAAATAATACATTTTAACTATTTAATGACTCCCAAGCTAAGGTGAGGTATTTCATGTGAAATAGAATACATAATTAGTAAGTACCATATTGCATCTTTATCACAAGAAACTAACTACAAAAGCAAAATAACTGCATTTTGAAGGTTTGAGACAGAGACATAGAGAAATATGCCAATTCATGCATTGACAAACTATTAAGTATAAATTGTTAAGTATCAATCTTCTTTATTAAAAGCGTGAACTTTTTGGGTTTTTTTGACTGCCTACTGCAATGCTTCATACACACAATATTCAACAAAAACCACCACTCTGTAAGAAGTCAAATAGAATTTAATGCTGTGACTTTCACTGTCAGCTATGAGATAAAATGAACTATTTGGTGAGGAGAGGGATCTTGAAGATGGTGGTAAAACCCCCCCAAAAACAAAAACCCACTTAACAGCCTTCTGTTTGTGCTCTACAAATTTTACCTGATCATGAATGTCAACCATCACTGCATTCTGCTGTGGTGGGTGAGCAGCTGGGTGCATCATACGAGGAGATACATTCGGTGGGCGGAAGGCTCGAGGCTCTTCTATTGCTTGCTGCTGTCCATAGGAGAGATGATGATAGTTTTCATCCTGGCTAATAGAATTATGTCTAGACAAACGATCTCTCCTTGTTCTCTGACGTCGAACAGGAGGACTGGAAATGCATTAAAAAAATTACAGGTTATATAAAGGAAATAAATCCTTCTTAATAACTAAAACCTCAAGAGAATCAAGTATCAAGGAAGTTTTTAAACTGGAAAATTTTACTAGAACAAGTTTTTTAGCATGGAATAAAACTTCTTACTGACAGAACTGCTAGAATCCTTATAAATGAAACTTCTTTCAGTATCATGGAAATGCTTAACAAAGCATAGCTTAATGCTGTTAGAGAAACCAAGAGAAGAACTCCTATGTAAATATTACCTTGTTAAAAAAATGACACTTGGATTGCCACAGTAGTGCTCAAAGACAGCAATCTTCACTACATTCCCATACCTTTATTCTATCTAGGTAAAACTCCTTCATTAAATGATCACAGATTTGCCCAGGGTCTTTGTTTCAACCACACCACAGAATGACTGCTTGCTTAGTGACAGCAGATAAAGCAGTAGAGTTCTCTGAAGAAGCAAATTAAATTTTCAGCTCTTACAGGTTCACTACATAACTGAGTGCTTTCTCAAATCCTCTCCAGAAGATCCTAGGAACATATGATTGTGGTATTCTTTCTTCTTCAGAGTGGAGAACTTCTATAGATAAATTTAGACCAGGACATACACCTCTTTTGAGCAACTGATCTACAGGTGCAGGACTTGATTATGGATTCTTATGTAATTGTGTGTATGTTCCTGAGCAGAGCTGCTACCTTGAGCCAAAACTTCTAGAAATCACAGACCATTGGCTCAGGCTCCACACTGAGAAAATTATGCACACAGATGTGATAAACTTACTTTGAGAAGTCTTGAACAAGTCACTTCTCATTTATTTGGAAGGGGAAAGCACTGAAAGCACAAAATGATCTTGCAGTAGTTTCAGCACATGCCTTCCAATCTCCACAACACACACAAATTACAGGTCCCAGAAGCAACCGCAAATTAAAGGTACATGGGATGAAATGGTTTCCCATTTATGAAACAGGCTAAAGGACCCAAACTGCAGAAAAGAGACAAAAAGGATCTGTGATCATTACTAGAATGTGTCCTCTCCAACACTGCATGGAACACAACTTCTGTTATTACCAAACAAAAATCAAATAAACCTGCAACCTGATGGCAAATCCCAGATACTTCTCAGATTGAGTCCAACTTTCCTGCTGCATGAAACACATACTCAGGGGAAGTGAGACCACATTCCCAGCTACCCAGATGCTACTGTGAGCATATGATACAACATCTCAAGCCATTATTTTTCTACCCTACTTCACAGAGGTTTTATGACATTATTGCTTCCCTTTGAACTGAAACAAATGGAATTCTCAACAGGTCAGACAGAAGGCCTAAGGCCAGGCTGTAACACAGCAAACCCCGCCCCCCCCCCCCCAAACCCCCCAAAAAAACCAACCCACCCAAACAAACTTAAAAATGCATAGACCTTTATTTTTATAAACTTCCATGGCAGAACATAAAAGCAGTGTTTTCTTCTAACCACTGAGAACTTAAATTTAAGTTCTTACTAAAGTATGTTGTCTTAAATCCAGTTTTCTTCCCTGAAGTTCTTTCTGCACTCTCTATTGCTTTATTACTAATATGATACAACTGCTACATTCTCCTTAGGTAAAACTGGCATATATAATTTCTAATCATGGACCTAGTAATGCAGAAGATGTTCTACTGTTTGGAGACCTGTCTCAGATTGTTTTAAATTTGCTATTTCCTGCTATGAAACAGAAATGGTCTGAACATTTTAACATAAAAATGCCTGCGAGAGGATTTTTCTTTGGAAAAGCTCCAAAAATAGAGGAAAGTTACAGAAGACAGCACCAGTGCTTCAGAAAAACAGAAATTCTCTTAACTGCCACCAGCACTTAAAGAAGGTGGCTTCTTAGACAAGGTAGCTCTCATAAAATTAGTCTTGCCTCAGTATTGGTTAAAAGGCCTGGTTTTACTTTTCTATGAAACCAGAATTATGAAAAAGCCAGCAAAGGCTAGCAAAACTTCTGGAGTGTCTTTTTAAATGAATGAAGAAGCATCATTCTCTGGTAAAAAGCAAAGCTGGATTTTTTCCTGTGCAGAATTAGAAATATACTATCCTTTCAGTCAGCAGATTTCAGAGCATCTGAATACACCACAGCTTTATCAGCTTCTGAATTATTAGAAATTACTTCAGAATAATTGCCAAGACATCGTTCTAAACTATTATTAAATTTCAGGAATTAATTTGTGCTTAAACTCATTAAAAACAGCCACCAAAAAAATCCTCTGTTACTACATGCACAGTGTAAGTACGGTAAATGCCAGGTTAAAACAAAGAGACAGGATGAAAGTGGTGAAAAAATTGCAGGAATTCCTACCCTCAGGTAAGAACAGTGATCAAAAGGTATCCACAACTGCAGAGTTAGTATGTGCAGATCTTAGTATTTCTAATAGGGGTGATTTCTTTGCAGTAAGACATTCTTGAATCCCTTTAGTTCAGAATTACATTCAAGACGAGGAGGAAAGGAAGCACAGATGAAAGGCAAGGCACAGCAATGGTACAGATCCCCCCATTTCACAATGACTGATAAAAGATAAATTGGAATGGCCTTCTCTGTTTCACACAGATATGCATCATGCTTTTACATCCATAATTTATCTGTACTATATATAAATATCTAGACAAAAATAATCTTTCTGCAAATTCATACCAGAAGGCTATCTTTATTAATGCAGTATTTATTTGCTTACAGTGAATCAGAATAAAAAAATATAACAAATTAGGGCACTCTTGTGTAACTCACACTACAAAATCACTGATACCAAGAGGTACCAGAGAAATAGTAAGGCAGGTAATGAAAAAAAATTATCCAGGTTATAAAAAAACCCAAGACAGACTGTCCTGACCAACAGGAGTCAACTGGTAGGACAAAAGAGTTTATGCTCATGACACGGGGGCAGAAATGTCCACACTAGACATTTCAACGGTTTTGCCTGCACTTGCCTAGCCTGTTTCCTTGCGCTCAATGACCATGTGCAGCTGGAGTGCACCTTTCATCTTATCTTAACCTGAAAACCTGAATTCTGAAACCATTCTGCAATGAGAAGAGAAAATAAAGCAGGGAAAATAAAGAATTTGCTTCAAAAGCATAGGCATAACCTCACCTACAGCATTAATAACAGATACACTCGTAATGATCTTAAGGAATCAAGCTTTTGATCCATGAAAATGGCTATTAGTTCTGGTATGACTCCAGAGCACTCTTAAGACTCAGAAAGACTCCTGCAAAACAAGAAATATGCGTGTATGGTTCTCCCTAAAAATCCTGGTTCTAGAAGAAGAAACTAGGGGCAATGCTATTCTGGAACTGACCTGGAGCTAGCTCAAATGCAACCCTGCACCCAAGTTAAAAAACGCCCCGACCCAAGTGCAGGGAAACAAAGTACTGACACATTCAAGTGTCTCTTTCAGAGCAAAAACTTGTGTTATTACCAAGCAGCAGCTGAGCTGGCCCCAGAAAGAGTAATGTTTGTGTCCATAAAGCTGCAGCCACCTTAACAGTTCCTATTACATTGAAGATGGCTTTGCAATGAGTTGTCTCCCTGTTTGCAAATGGCTTACTTGCAAAAGCCACAGGCTACCACCTCGGTAGCTCTTGACTGCATCTGAATGTCAAGACACTTGTCCCATGCACATTCACCTCTTACACATTTCCATTCTTATTCTACATGCCACAGTATATCCAAACTGTCTAGATTCTGCTATCAAGCATTTAGCTTGTTAAGCACGCTGTTTAACTCTGCAGATGTTAATGAACACTGCAAATAAATTCATCCAAGCTGACTGGACACCAAACAAAAATGATCAAATGTACATATTCTAGGCATCTCAGTTCAAGGTCAAGACCATTATGTGGGCCAAATGCCCCTAACAGAGCATCCTTATACCAAACTATATGAAAGTTTGTCTTTTGTCTTCACAACAATGCTTTAAACTTCACAATTTAACCTCTTTCCTAAGTCTGACAAGCTGCATTGAGAGCTGCGTATCTTACATGCCACTGACTGAAAGCTTTCAAATTCATGAAGTTGAAGCAAAGATACAAAATTAGCATGGTCTAAACTCCCTTGCTTCAAAACTACTGGTTGATCATTGTTGACAAATTTGATTTGAGGAATCTGAAGAAAAATAGATAAATATATCTTAAGCCTAAATTTCATATTAATGAAAAAGAATTGACACTTATTTGTTTAGTACAAACCAAACTAAAACATTTCTTAGAAGCAAACAGAGACAGTGTGTTTTAACTTGCATAAGATGACTCAGTATTTTTGGGGCAGAATGTGAGGCAATGAAAGCTTCTGTTTAATTGTAATAGCAAAAAAAAATCTGTGGGTTTATGTTTTGCTACAGTATCATCCATCCAGGCCCCAGTTCCAGTCTCTCTCTTCCATGACCACCAGAATTTATTCCAAAATCTCTGCTTTGAGAAGTTAATGAGCCACAAGGTAAAACCAATATGAAAGTCTAATTACTATTACATGAATTACCCACCTCAGTTTGACATTATGTTAACCTTCTCATCTCCCCAGCTGGTATCTCTCATCTTTATTTTGATTGGTTTTAAGTAAAAAAAAAATTGTGACTGTAATGAAAATGATGGTATTACGTAAGTAATTCTTAACACTTCTAAAAGTACCCTGATGAGAAAGATTTTTCCTTGCACTTTTCTACATGCTTTTTGCCTCAGTGCAGAGTAATAGAGAATTAGGTTCAAAATAAAACATGTTTGGAGCACTCTTTTCCTTGTGCTAGAATCAGAAAGAGTAAGAATTTTTCCCAAGCTACACAGCTTGCTTACCTTCTCCTGTTTCGTGCAGGTGTGTTGCATTGTTCCCCTGAGAAGTGGTGTTGGCTGGGTCGAGCCTGCCTATTTGATGTCATCTCCCATGGTCGCATTGGTGGTGATGGGGCTGGTGATGCTACTGTGTAGTCAAAGACTGAATGGGAAAGGCGTTGTCGCTTGGGACTAGGACTGTCTTCGCTCTACACCGGTGCAAATAAAAACAAAACAAAAACAAAACCCACCTCCAGATGAGTGAATTACAATCCATACTTCAGTATTGCTTTGCACCTAACATTAGGCGTGACTCATTGAAGTCTGAAGATTTAAACACCACAAAATTTAGCACCTGCATGTATTCACCATTATATTGTGTTTATAAACAGATTTTTAATGGTTCCCTAACCCCTGCAAGAATTACTACTTATATTATACATCAGCAGCACTAAAATATAAAAATTCCAACATCCATGCAAAATTAGAACTCTATCAGAAAAGAGTAATATGAAGAAAATAAGGCATCCCCTATGTTACATTCCTCCTGCCTTAGCACTTACAGGCTACAGAATTATGGGAAGATGTACAAACACAGTCTTCACAGCAATGGAATCTGTACTAGTCAGTAAGCAGCTGCCACACAGAGCCTGCTCTCTGCATTGCACCCCCTTTCTATCAGCTCTGTACTTAGCTAATCAGACATTTGCTCTGTACTGCAGCCAATTTTAATTCTGCTAGTTCAGCACACAGATGCTTTATCCTTCTAGTTATTCATGTAATGATAACTATTCATACACATAACCTGAAAAAAAAATCATCATCTCTGGTTAAGTCTGTCTACTTCATTAAAATTCCACAAGGCCTACATAGTTTCCAGTGCAGGTGATGTGAAGGTCATTCACCTCCAAGCAATGTTTTCCCAGTTGGCTATAAACACAACTACTTTTCACTGTGTGTTCATGCTATTGAACAATTTAATAGAGCTGTCATTCTTCTCAGAAGTTCCCACCACTGCCTATGAAGCCAGCAAAAAATGCAATAAATATCCCTCCCTCTCACCCCAGTATTCTGCCAAAATTAAAACACATCATGCTGTTAATAGGCATGACAACTGAAAATACAGAAATGTACACATCATACTTCAGAAATCACCAACTAAACAAACAAAAACTAAAACCACATGAACTACCACTGGAACCATCCTTGAGCCCAAGCATCATGTGAACTTCTCTGACAGAACTCCTAGTGCAAGCAAACTTGTGGTATTTAGTTGCCCTCCAGCTTGTCTAGTCACGCCACCACTTTCGTTTTAGTCCACCACAGCACTATTTCAATTACATTTGCGTTTAATTGAAGATAGCTGAAGCAGCAAAAACAACTTGTCTGCAACGGCTCTGTGTTCCAGAACTGTCCCCTCCCTCTAGACTGTCAGAGGTCTCAACTAAGACTTAATTGTAGACTGGACTATGGACCTCCCCTGGCTCTTAGCTTTACAGGGGCATTTTATTTTCTGAACTCTATTAAGTTGCTTCTTGGTAGGTTTCCATTGACATATAGTTTGTACTCCAGCATTCTTTCCAGCGCAAGGACACTCCTTTTAAGAACTAGAAGTGTTATCCAGGTGTTGAAGAGAAAAAAGGTATTTTTCCTCTCTCTGACTTGTGGCCATTTTTTACAAAATTTCAGAGCTTTTCAGTATCTTGCTTTCAAATACTTTAACACAGACTGTAGTTTTCCTCTACTGTACCTTGTCAGCTTCCTTAGGGAACCAGCCTGATAATGCATGCATCTGTTTCTTGCTCAGTTTCTTTTGAACTCCTTAACCAACTGCACTTTAATTTTTTAGAGAAAAAAAGGTCAAAAGGCAGGTATGCACCTGATGGTTCATGACAACAGATGTCCAGGTAAAGGGTGACTCTTCCAGAAGGCTGCTTGCCCTGAGAAGCCCAACAGCAAAAAAACCTGGAAGACATAGCCAGTAAGTGCCTTGAGAGCACAACTTCTGTGAAAGTACATATTCTATTAGGTTTGAGAGAACACTGCCAAAGGACAAATCTTAAAGGAACTATGCTATGAGAGTCAGAAAAGGATGATTTGTGGCCCAATTTTTTATACCATGATGACAAAGCCTATTCAAAGAGAGAGACAGGTAATAAAAATGCTGGTAAATTAGGTATGCTGGGATTTTGTGAGTGCAAAAGAAAATGTCAAATTTCGGAAGGAAGAAAGTGGATTTAGTGAAGCTGGCATAAAAAAAAACCTTTAAAGAATACAATAACCATCCCTGTCCTAATACAATCTATATATGCCTTTGGCTGGCGATCTTTCACTGCTACTGCCCTAATTTAAATGTGACACTCTTCCTATTAACACTAATGTACCCTGCCCCCTAAAAAGCAGTCTACTTAGGAAAAAGAGTTCTTCTAGTACTATTATTATTATTTTCCTTTTGCATCAGGAGTGCACCACTTCAAAGACTGTGGAGATGCAAACTGCTAAGTAGTTTGCCTTCATCATCACTCCAGATTACTCTCACAGATATTTCAAACTCTGTAAGTGCTAACTGCCCTCTGCAGTTAGCAACAATAATTTTACTCAAATTTTTTTCTCACTAGAAAGAAAATAAAGTAATTTTCGGAATTACATGTACAGAGATTTGAAATGTGTCTTTTTCTGTACTGAAAAAGAAGTAATCTAAAGCTAAGCTCAACTTATTTGCAAAGAGATGTTATAAAAAACACCACTGCAAACCTAATTAATTGAAGACTTGGTGTTTTGTCTTAGTTTTTATTAAGAAACCAATTCTCATGTGGTAATTTTATCAAGATAATACAAGCATGCAGGAAAGTACAAGGAGCTAATAAGAGACACATATACTGTGTAATTTTGTTTTCATGTTATTTTCAATCAGCATGTGGAATAACTATATATTGACAGTATGTTTTTTCAGTTTACATTACTATTAGTCATTAAGTTCAGTAGTTTATTTGTGGAATATGATACTTTCCACAATGATAGCAGCTCTCCAAATCCCAAATCACTCTCATTATTTCTTGTTAGTACTCAAAATATTTTCTGGGACCACTGCTACTTTTTCCAGCCATACGCTGTATATTTTTCTCACGTCCAGCATGCAACAAGAACAGACTGGATGGCAGTTATCAAGAGCACTCTACCTAGTTTTAACTAACAAGATAAATTCACTGGCCTTCTTTAAAAAACACTGAACCAAATGAGCAGGATGAACAGGAACAGAGATTACTTCATATTTAAAGGAAGCATTATCAGGACAAAGTCGTCAGATTGTTACTAGTGACATTAAACATTCCTTGACCAGACACAACTTACATGAGTTGATGGTCTCTGCTTCCACTTTCCCTCAGAGATCACAAAACTTTCACAAACAATACAGAGCACAACTGTAACCACTCTGTCAATCCAGGAAGAGTGAAATGATGATCACTTTCAAAACAGTAAAAACAAAGAAGAATATGGGAATAAATAACAGCCCTTCACCATTGCCCTAAACAAGAATATTTAATGAAAATGTAAACGGTTGGTGTAGGGGATGAGAAGAATTTGTTATGGTAAACCAGGAAAGTTTGTCTCTTCCGTCTGGGTATGTAAGTCCAAAGGACATTTTATCTTGCCAGGATAACCCAGGATAGTTCACACACCCCCATATGTACGTACTTCAGCACCAGTGCACATGACACAGGCCAGCTGTAGATCTTGGAATCCAGGCAGCAGCAACTACATGACATCAGACAGTTCTCCAGTGATCAAAACAGGACACTGCATATATATTGTATGTTAATAGGCACAGGTTTTATCATCCTTCCCTGTTGTGTTTTCCCTTGAGCTTCACTGCCGATCAGGTCCCAATTTGATTAGCACTGGTGTCACAGGGCTCCCACAGTGCCACAGTTTTTCATGAAAACTCTCAGCTTTCATGAAAGCAAAAGCTTTCACATGCTCATTGTCCTGCCTTATTCCTGCAGGAGTCACATTTACATTTTGTGTAACATTGAAAAAAAAAAAAACCAAACCAGGATTTAAAAAGTGGCATCATATTAACTTGTAAGCTTGAGAGATTAAAATCTCTTGGGGACCATGAAGTTTGACATTTCCTGTAAATACATTCTTAAAATTCTAGCTTTAAATAAAACCAGAAAGGAGCTACTATAAGAAGCAACTATGGGGCAGTAAATTAAAAGCCCTGTGCCACAAGTGGCAAAAAGTAACAGATTTTATGAACAAGTGGACTATTTCCAAGCCTAATTGGTGTGCTTTTTTCAAGACAAAATAAATAAGCATTATCCAGTTAGACTCAAGGCTGCATGACAAAGGACCTGTCCATGTAAAAAGATCTGCCAGCAGAATCATACTGTAATGAAACACATCTTTCACTGGCAAAAGCTCCTTAGAGGAACTTCAGCTGACAAACTCCAGAAATAAGAATCTTTTGCTAGTATAATTGGATTTGCCTAAAGAATTTTGCTGACTTAGCTGCACTGGCCAACATAGTGATATTTTTCATCCTGCCAACTGTGTGTCAGTCCAGCTACAGCACACAACACTGCTTGTTCAACTTCTGCAGGCTAAGCAGGATTCAGAACCTTTGCTTCAACTCACCACCATTCACGTAATTGTTATACCTCTTTTCATGAATAAGAAAACATCTAGAACAGATACTGTGACTTCACTAGTTAAGAACTGCAGTTAACCACTGTTGACAATGAGCATTATCGTGGTATAACACAGTCATAAAGTCAAGGTAAATGGGTACATGGTGAGAAAATAAAAGTCCTAGTATTGATGTCCACACCCTGCATCCTCCAGGTACTAGATATAAATCCTAGAATGTAAATAATGCTTCATGTTTTTTTCAAAAAACTATTCAAATTTTACCTCAAAACCTCATTATCAATAATATTCAGAGCCATTTTTTCTAGCCAAGCTTTAATTTCAGAGTTGTGACCAGGATACAGCTTGGAAACATGGTTGTCTGGGCATATACTAGACAACCTCCTGATGAAGGAACAGTAAGGGGAATCTGAATTTGGTCTAATAAAAAATTGGCAAAGAAATGCAGATCTTCCCAAATCTGCAAACTATTTTCATAAACGCAGGTGACTGAAAGGAAGGCCAAAACGAGCCAATTCTTTCAAAAGTCCTAGGAGATAGTATCTGGAGTACTGTGTGCATTTCTGGGCTCCCCACCACATGAGAAACACTGACATACTGGAGAGTCTAATAAAGGGTCACAGAGACGATGAAGCACCTAGAGTACCTCCTGCGTAAAGAAAGACTGAGTAGCCTTGGACTGGCTGATCAGTCTAGAAAAGAGAAGACCCAAGGCTATCTCATCAGTGAAACACTGCAGGCTCCATAAGTAACACTTCTTTACTCTGGAGAGTGAATTGAGCACTGGCACAAGTTTCACGGAAGCTGTGGAGCCTCTCTCCTTGGATTATCTCAAAAGCCATGGTCTTTGGCACTTAGCCCAACCTAGCCCTGTTTCAGCAGGAGAGCTGGACCAGATGACCTCCCTTCCAACTTCAGCCACTGTGATTCTGCAGTTGATTTTCATGTAACACTAAACAAAAGGTCTTTTAAAGCCTTTTTACTGTGAAAGCAGCAAAGTGCAACTCAAATAGGACTTCTGGGTACTTCAGATGTACCCTTGAGACAAAAAGTATCCCTGTGAGTATCTACAGTTGCGCACTGAACACCAAATACATCTCAGCATTCAAGAAAGATCATTTCTGTCTGCACTTCAGAACTTTCTTCTTTCTTAATTCTTACACTGTCAAGAATTAAAAAAATGAATCTGTAATTTGAGATGAAAATTCCACAGAGAACAAAAAACATGGCTGTAACAGTTTCCTATAGCCACAGCAAAATCTAAAAAAAAAAAAAAAGAAAATGAAAAAAAAGAAGGCAGTTAAAAAACCCCATCCTCCTGATAACATCTCTGTTGATATATGAAGAAAGTATTTCAATTCAGACAGAATAGTGCTTAGCAAGGCACATCATTCTGAAAAGAAGCCTACAATATTTTCTTTAACTTGCTTTTGAAATATGATCATGTGGTAAGAAGAAAACTAGCCACTATACCTTAAAATGGAAACCAATGTTCAATAGCCATGTCAAGTTGCTGGTATAAAATTTTCTGTAGCAGCTTTATATATGTATCAGGTTTCTTAGTAATTTATGTGAAATAAAGAGACCTTCCGACAGTGGAACAGTAGAACTTTCCACAATATTTAGTAAAAGGAATATAATTTGTAAAACAAGAGCAACATTACCAGACATGGTAAAAAGAAGATGCAAGTTTGCCTCATTTTTTTGTCTTTCAATGCTATGATGGTATATCTCAATTACATATCTCTATATATCAATTATAGCTGTAATTATAGCTAACAACTGTACCAAGAACATGCCTCAGTAATCTTTCTGGCTATCCATAATTCACTCTTGGATAACAGGATTAATTCATTATTTACTGACAGTGGCACAAAAGCCAATTTGTCCTTCAGCAATCAGAACTGACAATGAATCCTCCATGCAAAGTTTATCTGTACAGACCTGAGGCATGCAACAGCCAATCACAGAGCAATAGTACAGAACCGTTTAAAAAAAATAGCAGGTGACTGCAAGAAATTTCTCTTATTTGCCAAAATAAGGGAATTCTTGCAAAAGCCCTAGGAGACAGCATCTGGTGTTCAGTTCTGGGCTCCTACCACAAAAGAAACACTGACATACTGGACAGTCCAATAAAGACTTGCTTTACTTATGGTCAAAATACCACTAATAAACTGAATATTTAATTTGTTGCTTATCCTACTTATTCTGTTTATTCTAATTCATCAGATTGACTCAGATTTTTGTGTTTTTCTAGTGTTTTCTCCGTATCAGTTTCCTCTCTGAAATGCACTTCTCACTTAACTAGATGTTTAGGATATACAAAAAACAACATTAAGAGACAGCTACATCTGAACTGCTAAAGTTTCACACAGTAAGTACCTGAAACAGTCCTAAGAATTTGATTATTAGATACCAATTTCTCTTTCCAAACACTGGAATATACTTTGCTGCGCATGAATTTAAAACGCACAAAAATATTAGAAAAATGTAAAAATATTAGCATCATATTTAGCACTGCAGGACTCAATAGCATTAAAAAAAGAAGGTCATTGTTTTAATAAGACTACATGTTTCTTATTTTCAAGCTCTACTGCTCATACAAAATGACCCATGTATCACAACTGTAGCATCTCCTTTTCTAACAGTGAAGCAGGTTTAAGAACCAAGGCAGCAAACAGCCATCTCAAACTTCTTCAAATTGAAGTTTATTAGTATTTGCTACTGCTTGCAGTACTTGCTGCTTGCAAACAATCCTTTGAAATATGAAAAGGTTTTGCAATCATTTTTTGCAGGAGTGAAGTAAAGCACTTTAAACGATCCAAACTCACAAAGCAAGTATTAGCAAGTATTTATTTTCAATCACAGCATCATATTTTTTCTGAAAGGGAATCTTTAACTCTCAATCCAAAAACACCAACCAAATGTCAATATGAGAAGAAACCCCAGTTATACTTCCCTGACTATTAAAAAAAATCCAGGTTTTGAAAAATATTAACTTCACCTTAAGTTTTCAACTCAGCCAGTGGTATGTGTGATAAAAAAATGGAAAGAAAAAAGTGCTATTTCTGCAGATGTTCCCTGCAATTTGTATGTACTATGATAGCAAACATTTCAAGCTTTCTTAAAACTGAAATTTGAAAGAGTTATGCAATAAACTACTGGTATCCAAAAAGACTTTAAAAAATATTTTCCATTGATAATTTTCTATCAGCCAATCTCCAAAATGCCTATGTTTTGCAGTCTGCACCACCTTACACAATATAGAAAGTGTCATTTCAGGTGATGGTGTTAAAAGCTATTGCTGGGCCTTCACAGAGTCCTGATCCCCTCTTTCATATGTAAGCAGAAGATAAATTTTTAATTAAAACCACAGAATTATAGATATAGAAAGAGAACTCATTTTCCTATATACAAAGCTGAATCACATTAAAATTTGCATGTGTACCATTAGAATGTATTCATTATTGTATAGAAATTTCTTTAAGCATCATAAAATGTGCTGAAATTGACATACTTAAAATGATGCCGGGGCAAGAGTGAAGTGGTGAAATCAAGAGAAAGTGTTCAGGTACAGGCACACCTGAAAAAGATCACATTTTCAATTTTAAGAATAATTCTGCTCTTTCTGCTTTGATGGGACAAGGAATCTGAAGAGCATCTGGCTCAAAATTGCTTCACAGCCATGTCTACTCTACACATAATTTGCATATTAAGTGTGTATTCACTAATGATTTTGCCATTTAGGCACGTGAAACTAAAAAATGCAGGTACCTCAGAGGAGACAGAGTAATTAGGACCTTCATTACAAGTATAAAACCTAAATCACACTCCTTCCACTTTAAGGATTTTTTCCCCTGTAATAAACTACACATACATAGATGCACACAGGTATAAAAACACATATATGAAACACAACATATGTAAATGGACAAGCTATCACTTGAGCACTTAAGACTGAAATCTTTTATTTGTGTGAATGGATGTTATACTGACAATATTTGTTGACAAAGCTTCAAAAGAACACCCAAACATTTACACCAATAAAACATGACTCACACTACCATAACTGATGTCCCCAATAGACACAAGGACAAGTCAGCATTTGAAATCTGTTCCTAGTGAGAGGACTACTGGCATAATAACTCAACCTCTATTGTGTAACACGTATTCATACTTGGGTGCCTTCACAGCTGTTGCTTGTCATCACAATACTGAACTGCATTACCAAAAGATGGAAGTATCTGGTCAGCATACCATACAGTTAAAATTTCTGTCGGTAATGTAGTTTTACATGTTCTTGGTTCATACCACAATTTTCTCTCTACATTGCTTCAGTATCTCTGTATTGAAGCCCCACACCTACCCTTCATCCCTTTTAGAAACTACACAATGAATCCACAAAAACCTACCTACATACCTACTTACCTGGTCAGTACAACCAAACTGTCATGTTAACAGAATGCTCTTCAATATACTCACACTGATGTTAGAGAAAAAGAAAAAAGCAAAAACAACAGAAGCAAGTCTTAAAGCATACAGCTTAAAAGAGTTGTATTTAAACACAAGCTTGAAAATTCAAAGGTAAAGATACTTAATTCTAAGAATAAGGCACTTTAAGTTCTATCTTTTTCAATTTCCTTTTTCTTTGGGGTGATGCCACTGAGTGAGGGACAAAAAACACACCACAAATAGCACACACTACAACTGCAACCTTAACTGTCACAGCAGCCTCCAACATCAAACAGTGCTTCTCTCACCCTGTGCACCAGTTCTGTCCTTCTATTTATGAAGAAATTTATTTATGTCCTTAATTTATTCTTCCCTTTTTCAACAGAATTTCACACATAAAAGCAAATTTTCACAGGTGAAGTAAATACCAAGGCTTTACTCTCCCCTTCACACAGTTTAGGACAAGTAAACTCTTCGCCACCTACGGCTGGGCACAGTGGGTCACCAAGCATGATGTTATGATTGGCATTTTGTTAAACTATTTTTTTAAAAATGAGTTTATTTACACTATAGAATACTACATGTTGATATACTGCAGAATTATCCTTAACAACCGCACAATCTAGGACTCTGGGCCATGTCTGCTCATGACTTAGAGAGATGCCCTCTTTCCTTGGTAAAGAACTGGCTGAATGGCCCAGCCTAGAGAATTCTGGTGAATGGAGTTACATCCAGTTGGTGTCCGGTGGCACGTAGTGTTCCACAAGACTCAGTGCTGGGGCCAGCCCTGCATAACATCTTCATCAACAAACTGGAAAAGGCGATTAAGTGACTCCTCAGTAAGTCTGACACCAAGCTGGGCAGATGTTGACCTGCTGGAGGGTAAGAAGGCTCTGCAGAGGTACCTAATATGCTGAGGTTAGAGTTCACAAGGCCAAATAGCAGGTCCTGTCACTGGATCACAACAATGCCATGCTGTGCTAAGACTGAGGCAGTTCCTGGAAAGTGCCCAGAAAGAACCTGGGGCTGCTGGCTGACAGCCACTGAACATGAGCCTGGAGTGTGCCCAGGTGGCCAAGAAGGCCAGTGGCACCTGGCCTGCGTCATCAATAGTGTGGTCAGCAGGACCAAGGCAGGGATTGTTTCCCCATACTTGGCACTTGTGCGGCCACACCTTGAGTCCTGTGTCCAGTTCTGGACCCCTCACAACCAGAAAGACACTAAGGTGCTGGAACATAGTGGGTCTGGAGCACAAGTCCTATGAGGAGCAGCTGAAGAAGCTGGGGTTGTTTAGCCTGGAGGAAAGGAGACTTCAGAGACCTCGTCTCTCTCTACAGCTACCTGAAAAAAAGGCTGCAGCAAGGTGGGAGTTGATCTATTTTCCAAGTGATAGGACAAGAAGAAATTACTTCAGTTTGCACCAGAGATACTTTAAATCTGGTATTAAGAAATTTTCTTCACCAAAAGGATTGTCAAGCATTGGAATGGGTTCCAAGGGAAGCAGTTGAGTCACCATCTCTGGAGGTAATAAAGAAGATGTATAGACACTGGTTAGTCATTTAGTGCCAGACTTGACAGTACAAGGTCAATGGCTGGACTTGATCTTATGGGTCTTTTTCAACCTACATGATTCTATTCTTTTCAAAGCTCACCCTATTTAGACTACATGCTACATATTAGAGACTACTTGATTTAAATATACACGTCATTTAGTTTTTATTAACAGCTTGGACAAATTAGTAAGAGTTGTTTTAAAAAGCTTAGGGGAAAAATGCTCTTTAGAGCTGGGATTTGAGCACACCTTTTACCCTTAGTAGCTTGCAGAACTTCTGTTTTTACATACGTCAGGCTCAGTACAGGCACTGTAAACATATTAACTACTGCAGTGGTGGCTGGTTCCTCTGCTCCTACAAAACACACATTAGGAGGCTATCAGGTCATGTAAAGGGTAAAGAACTCACTCCCCAATGCAAGTGACAAATTATTTGAGATAACAAAACCAAGAAAGACTGGCATTTTCTGCTAAGTTAACCAAAATAAGGAATATATGAGAAAACACTGCAGCTTCAAAAACCAGCTTCTACTTGTGTAGATCTTTTCATTTACTCTAGAAAATAAGATTAATCTCACACAAAGTCAAAGGAAGGTCAATAAAAAACAACCACGATACACATTACATGATATGCAAAGGAACACAAGCCTCGTGCCCCCAAACACACTCAAATAAGCAGAGTTTGCTGACTCACGTCTTAAACCTTATCTCACACCTTTTAAAAGGAGGAAAAAAAAAGCGTTAAAAACTTAAAGCATATAAGAAATTTGGTGAGATGTGTCCTTTTTAAAAACATTCTCAAGCCCTGCCCAATGTTGAACAAAACAACAGATACATGTAAACATTCACCTCTAGAAAGCAGAGCCAAAGAATACAAACACTATACTAGGTCTCTGTATTTGAATCTGATAAAAAGTGCTCTGACTGTTCTCTGACAAAGGAAATTAAATAAAGAGGAAAAAAAGCTTCACATATGATCTCTGATCTGTGCTCAGCAGAACTTCACATACAAAATGACTACATGCCTATTGATCTTATCAGGTCCTTTGTGCCCACATCTGTATGTTTTTCCCAAAGCCCTAGTCATCCACTTGGAACTTAATCATCTTCACAAGTTCCTTCCAGAACACTATTTGAAATGAATTTTCTAGAATTTTCTAGTCATCTATGTCTTCCATCTCTTCATTTCCCATCTTGCTTTATATTCAGTTCTGGTGTTTTCCCAAGACACAAACACAGAAGACAGATCAAAACTGCCCTCCCTCAGTACTTGCTAACAAAATCATCTTAAATCTCTTTGCAAGAGATTAATTTCCAAGAATCAGACTTTGAAAATGCAGCTCATCAAAAATATGCATCACATCACAAATGTGATTTAAGGAATAGTATTAACACAGGTCATCTAAAGAACCTGAATAAGGAAGAAAAGTCCTAAATTTTTGTCTAGAAAGCCATCTCCTAAAGCTTTCAAGAAGACTGCCAGACAGAGCATCTGTCCAGCAGCATCATAAATTGTGCCATGAATGTTCTCATCTCTTCTCACACAATTTACTGTTACTGCAGTGTAAAAAAAAAAAAAACAAAAAACCAAAAAAACTGGCCACTTCCATCAGAAATTAACAAAGCTGGCAAAGACAGACTGTAAGGCTAAGGTAAGAGGTTTTGTAGAGAGAATGGAGATGATTTAATGCAATTTCTGAGTTTACCTAGGACAGAGGTGCTCACAGATTTTGCAACAGGAACAAAACTGTGAGACTGATAAGATGAAAGAGCTACTTAAACAGAAAGTAAGCAAAGCACAGCCTATGTAATGGTGCTTACACAAAGCACTGGGCATTTTTGTAGTATCTGAGGTAGTAGTGGGAAATACAAAAAAAAAGCGAAGTTATTGAAAATAATCAAGAAGATAAAAAATTCTGAGACAGCAAACCTAGAATACATTTATTGAGAACCAGGAACTGCAGGCATTAAAGAAAGAATGTCCCTGTTTTCCTGAAAGGATGAAAAACAAAGGAATCAGTCTTTCTACTGCTACAATGCCAACAGAAGACACTATGCAAGTCAGATATATGCTGCTTACCTACTTTTCTACCAGGTGAGGTACAGTTCCAGCGCAATCCATACAAATTGGCTGGAAGGCAAACAGCAAAATACTCAAGGTGTAAAAGGGCTTCCTTTCTCTCTTTCCCCTTCCCACTGCTCTTAAAGAGCTGCTGTTGTTAGCATTCGCTGCTATTAAAGGCCACAACTAGCATCAATTTTCAATGTTCTGACAAATAGGCATCAGTAGAGGGCACCAAAAAGCAAATCAAGTTTCCTTATCTTTAAAGAGCTTAGTAAAAGAGGAACCTACCAGCTCCCATAAGAACAGTAAAAAAAATGAAAACCATCCTGTTAAATCATAGATCTCATCAAGTTCTGCCCACAGCAGAATTTAAATATTCTGTATTACATTACTTAACTTGATATAATAGAGAAGGAATATAGAGAAGGAAATCACAAGTTCTATTTCCATATGAACTGATTAAGTCAAGCCCGTACCTTCCACAAGTTTTAAGAATCACTCCTCCACAGTCAGAACAACTTTCTTACTAAAAATGGGAAAAAAGTTATATCTTTCCTCTACCCTAATTTCCACCTTTCAAATCCTTCTGACACAAGAGAAGGTGGACCTAGCAAAGCTACACAGAAAGACTCTGTGAGAACTTTGTAAGTCAAAAACCTGCTCTGTACGATTTCTTATTAGATTCCCAGCAATTCAGCCCATGCAGTCTCTACAAACAAACATGTATGACAGCTTTGACTTACAACAAGACTACAGTTTCATAGTACAAGACTACAATTCACCAGCAGGTAGGTCTAAAGAAGTTAGAAGTTACTTCCCTCCCTACCACACAACTTTTGTATTTTAGCAAGACCTTGCATAAAAAACATTACAACCCTTAAAGACCTATTTAGCAAAGAATTGAAAAAGTAACTTGACCTCATCAACAGTCTGCTTTAAATCATAAAAGTTTTCTATTATAATGGCAATAAGCCATTGTAAAAAACCATATTTAGATAAGCTGACACATAAACTTGACAAATCACAACAGTAATTCAACTAATAACAGCTTCTGAGCCTAATTATTGTATTTCAGAAAAAGAAAAGACAATTATATACTGCGACTTCTGCACCACTGCAGGTACAAAGCAAGGACTAATCAACGTGCAACTTCAATTCAGTATTTATTATACTTTTAGTAACTAAAACACCCCACAAAGTGAACCAGAGGAGAATCAAATGAAATTTAACCTACTCTGTAAGTCGATGAGTTAACAAAGACTCACAAAGGAGATAATGAAATCTTTACTTCTTAAGACCCTTTTACTTACATACAACTTTTCACAATTAGCACTTTTCACAAGTAGTATAACTCCTAGTAACAATTCCCTGAAAACTTCCTTCACCTGTTATTCTATGAATGCATACGTTTCATTTGTTGCCAGAGATTTGCTGATTAAGGAAGATCAAAAACATTATGAAGTATCACTAGCCATGAAACCTGCCATAGAACCCATTTGCTCTTCCATAACGTACTTTATCATCTAATGACAGCACCCTCCTTTCTCTCACTACACTTGCATTAGTATCCAGATGGAGTTTTTCCCTCCGTCAGAACAGTGTGTCTCTAATACCACAGCCACAATACTCCCTCGAACATAAGAAAGGTAATGCAATATAATGCTGCGAAGCAGTTAAGGAGTCTGTCAGGTCAGCAGATAGTGAGATCCCCAGGATGTGGATAAATACTACAATTTTGGCAAATGAAACCAAAGCAGCTGCTTCAGTGAATGACATTTAGCAACAAGCACATCATCAGCAACACCAAATCAAATTGTAATTAAATGTATTCAATACTCGAATAAGGCAGACTTCTGGTAATCCTATTCATCTTAACATTCCAGTTGCCCCACTCTGCATGTGAAAAACTTACCAGAAAATGCACATCTGCTTCAAATACTACCTTCAAAAATATCTTTCAAAATACAAATGCTATACTTCCATAAAACATTGTCATGACTTCCAGTTCAATGAATTTCTGTGTAAGTAATAACTAAGCTACTTGCTCTAAACAGTTACAATTTGAAATGGATTTCCTTAGTTATCATCCCAATGCACAGTCAGTTTAAAAACACACTTTTTAAGGAAACGATGCAACTTTACAGTCCAACCATAAAAAAAGAAATCCCCTCTGTGCTTTTTAGGAATAGGAATTAACTCACGTGTACTGAAAAATACTGAATACCCTAACATGTATGCTTGCTAAATCAGTGTGTCCTTAGTTGTTCTTTTGACTCATTTAAGGGGATTACAGATACCTAGAGACTTCATTTTACTATACGGATGGGAGAACATTCGGTGCTTCAGAAACACTTGCTACCGCCCTGCACATTAACCTCCCTGTTTTGAGGACAGCACACAGCAATTCAGTCCTGGGAAGTCTGTTAATTTTTAGCTTCCAGTTCTACCTTTTGCCCAACCAGAGAAAGCAACTTTAACAAGATCAGACTTGTTACATCCCTTTTACATCCCTTCCCCAGCTCTCGTCCACCTCGTGGGTTGCCCACGTGGAAGAAGCTCGGGCTCCCCGTTGGCGCAGGCCACACAGCCTCCTTCACCCTCCACCTGTACAGAGGGCGGCCCGGCGCTGCCGGGAGATCGCCCCTTCCCCACCCCGGCAGACGAGCCGTGGGCACCAGGCGGCACCGCCGACGCCCCGCCCCGCGCGAGCCGCCGCTCCCCGCGCCGGTACCTGCGGCCCCGCCGCGGCCCCCGCGGCGCCTGCCCCGCCTCAACCTCGGGCCCCGGGCCGGGCCCGACCTTTCCGCGCTTCCGGGAGCGCGCTCCCCCGCCCTCCGGGCCGGTGACGTCACTCGCACTGGCCAGTGACGTCACACAACGACCAGCGCGGGGCATCCTTTGCGTCTGACGGCGGCCGCGCGCCCAACGCGTCTGCGCGCTGCGGTGACGGCGCGGCCTCCCCTGGGCCGACCTACTCGGCCCCTGCTTAGTTTCGGTTTCACAGGATAACGGAGCTGACTGCGCCGGGAGAGACCTCCGAGGTTGTGGGGACGAACCTGGGGACGATCTCCATCTTGTCAACCAGACCGTGGCACCGGTGTCACGTCCAGTCTTTCCTTAAACACCTTCCGCGACAGCGACTCTAGCGCCTGGGCAGTCCGTTCCAATGTCTGACCACCCGCTGAAGAAATCCTTCCTCGTGTCCAACTCGAACCTCCCCTGGCGCAACCTGACGCCACATCCTCTGGCTTTGTCGATTGAGACCGACCCCCACCTGGCTCTAAACTCCTTTGGAGAGTCAGTGGAGAAACAGAATCAGCCTTCTGCTGATGGTGCCACACGGGTACGGGCTCAGGATGCAGCCCTGATCAGCAAAGCGAGCAAACAGAGCCTCAGAGAACTGATTTTCTCGGTCTGTTCCCCTCAAATAAGATATTACCGCCTTATTTTTCACCTTTCAAACCTCCCTGCACTCTATACATCAGCCTAATAAAAGTTTCTCCCAACGCTGATCCAGGAAAACAAACCATCTGCTGTACGTAAAAAGAATTAACGTTCTAAAGAAGATGACACTAGACATGAAAATAGTTGAAAATTGGTAAATGACATCCTTGCAGCTGCCCGAGGTAAAATGAAAAAGGCATAAAGCTGCTCAGTAAACACAGAACGATCTAGGACTAAGAGTGTGTGGGTGTGGGGATGTGACACTATGAGGAATGAATCTGACCTGTCCTAATTGGACAAGAAAATTTTCCAGTTTTGAAACTGGAGGGGGCAAAAGAAATTCCTCCTAATATTCCCATTTTTTAAAGATACTGCCCCTAACACATTCACCACAAGAGATGCATGTCATCCTGTATAATAACATCATATATAAATAAATGTGATGGGTCCTTCAAATACCTGAATAAGTGAATCATGTTTTGTTCAGCTCTGTGTGAATTTTTTGGCTTATGCTACCAGACACTACACCATTGGAAGTGGAACACAAAGCTGATCATTTTTATTTTAGGATTAGACCTTAAAAATACTTCTCTTGTTGTGAAAACATCTCTTTAATGAGTTGACAGGCCTCTGTATTACAGACTGAGTACCTGATATCCATGACGATGTCATTAAGACAGGCAAATGAGAGTAAGTTCATAGAAGCACAGATTGAAAGGCTCTGCAGGATGATACACTTGCATTTATCTTTAACACTAGTAGGAATCCACTGCTTGAGCATTAAAGTAATATACCGAGGAATAACAGTTCCTTCTTACAAATACCTTTCCCTAAATGCTGTGCTGAATAAAGAAATTTATTCCATTCTTTTATTTAATGTTTGTACTTTAAAGCAAAAATCAAAGAAATTACAAACATACGAAAACAGTGCCCTGACTCATGCACCATTTAAAAGCTCCCACCACCAAAGCAACAATTATTTTAAAATAAGTCTCAATTCTAATCACTTTGCTACACCAAGTAAAATGGGACCTGTGCTATATTAGATTTGTCTGTAAGACAAGAAGCACTGCTTTTGGTGCTACAAAATTAGACAAGTTCTTAGTAGTACCAATAATATTCTCAACAAAGACACATCCCTCTTAATGCAATGAATCCACACATTAAACATCTTAGACTTTGGTTTCCTGCTGGTGTCACTGAACTTGAATTGAAGATTCTCATGTGCCAAGTCAACAAACTCAAGTAATTGGAGTGGAAGCCTGGGAATTGTTTTCATTAAGATTGCAACATTCCTTTAGCATGTGTGGTGTGGAACTTTTCTCGTGCTGTTGTCCAGAAAATGACAACTGGGCTTGTGGAGAAACTACTGTAAAATATGTGTCGATTGCCAGTCAAATATTAACCTGTACATTTCTTCTAAAATGCAGAAACCAGTTATGTGCAATCTGTCAAAAAGCAGTAAATTGTTTTGCTGAAATATGCCTATTGACTAATCAAAGGTATGCCAATCTATTTTAAATGCATGCTTTTCATAAAGTTTCTAGAATGAATACAACAAGACTCAACAATTAATACTTTTGTAGATAAATCAATTAAATCCTGCATTTAATACAATTTTAATGATATTCATACCAAAATGAACAGGTAATGGCAAAATAAATCAGAACCTGATTTTCAATGTAATTCAGAGTGGAAACTGTGACCAAAACTGACACAAGAATGTAGGCATATGTTACTACAAGCAAGGAGTGATAGGGCACTGCAATTGTACCCTAGTACAGGCTACTTTTAGGAAGCATTACTTACGATTTTAAAAAGTATATCCATCTACACAAACCCTTTTAAGAAAAACCAGCAAACCCCAATCAATGGGCATCCAGAGGATGGTGGCCAAATGGACAGAGTCCCAATGGACATCAGTGACAAGCTGTATCCCACAAGCATCTGTATCATGACTGGTGTTATTCAATACCTTCATTACTGACACAGAAGAAGGGATCGAGTGCACCCTTGTCAAAATTGCAGATGATACCAAGATGAATGATGTGGTTTACACTCCTGAAGGACAGGATGCCATCCATAGGGACCTCGACAAGAGGACCGTTCACTGTTTTTCCAAACAAGTGGTTATTTCAATCAAAGAATCAACTAGAATTTCCTATAAAATCCAAGTCAGACAGCTTCACGTATTCTTACAGAAAAATCAAAACCCTTACCAAATAAACCTGACACTGGAGGGAAAAACATGTCTTTTAAACAGAGGCAAAACCACATTCTTTCTGCTTTTTTTACTAGTTCTACTTCAGTAGAATTTACAGTTGGAAATTCTTTCTCAATTGGTGCAGAATCAACCCCAATGAGAAAGAGTGTTTTCTTCCACCACCTCTAACTATGCAAAAAATAACATTTCGCCCAATTCCTCTATTAGTATGGAGGCAGATGGTGTGCCAAACAACCACTCTTCTGAAATTTATACCAGATAAGCTGCCACACCCCTTCCTACTCCCCTGCCCCCAAACCAGTGAAGCAACTAACAAATGGACTTTCCAACAAGATTTCAACCAGTTTTAATTGCCTTGATATGAAATAAAACTAAGGAAGACAATCAGTGTAACACAAGAAATGGTCTTCCATGTAGTGATTCACAAAAGAAAAATGGTTACGTTGATGCACTGGGATGGCTCTGAAATGAAATTTCCCCCACCTGTTCCTCACCAAAGAAATCTTCCACTGCAGAGTAAACAAGGCCCAAAAACCAAAGCAGTGAATAGTGTTGAATATAGCTAAAGATAATCAAGTGGAAACTAAAAATAATGTTGGCCATGTTCTGGATAGTATGTTTGATCCATATCTATAGGATGAACCAGTAACCAAATCTAGGGTGGTACCTAAAAATAAAATTAAACTAAGAACCTAAACCTCTCCAAAAAAACCCCCAACAAGAAAACAAATATACACATAGACTAAAAATAACAAGCAAGCAAACAAACAAAGACCCCAAAAACCCTATAAACCCCACAAAACAAAACAAAGAAACAAACAAAAACATGCCCCCAAAACTGGAGGAAGGAGAGTGAGAGAGGAAAAAAAAGATAATAAGGCAGCAGATCAGTAAAACAAACTCTTTCTGAAAACAAGTCTAGCTCTACGATAAGCTAGAACACCTGTAACTCACTCCAGAATCTCAAAGCATGATTAGTGCACTTATTAAGGCAGTGCCATGCAGGTTACATTTCACCTCTCAAGAAAAAATATTTAGAATTTGACAGATATCTGCCCATTTCCAGGCATGTCAAGCCATAAAGTTAGTTTACTATGATGTGTCATATTTACATAAAATGTAAGACACATTACATAATGAACTAAAGTTAATCAATTTGCAGTATTTACAGACAATAAAGCTTAAGGTAAAGCCATCAACAGCCAGTCTCACAAGCATTTCAATGTCAAAACTACTCCTTTCTGTACGTCACAATTACAGTAGTGATCCAAGTATCACTGACCATTTAATACCCAATACTGTACTAACTCCAAGCAAACTAATCTGCAAATGTGCCAAAAAAAGGTTAGGGAAACACATGCACATGACTAGACAGGTTGTTATTTTGAGGTTGCACCACTGAATAAAAAGTTCCAATCTGTAAAAGCTTCAATTCCCAATTTCAAAACAGAAGAATATAAGTACTGTGAATTTAAAAAAAAAAAAAAAAAGCTTTGAGCACTTGCTAGGCTCTAATCTCTTAAGTCAGAAGAAACTACCTTATCTAGAAATTGGCAAAACCATTGCTGTTATTTATTAACTGAGGGTGTCAATATGGCAAATCACAAATATTTAGAACAACAAAAGAATACAAGCAAAATTAAAAATACTATACTAAAGACAAATTTCTCATTAACTGTCTGAAAGATTGTCTGGAGAAAAATATATATCTTACTATGCTAGAGACAGTTCAAAAAGCAACTCTGAAAACTGACTGCTATATCTGCAAAACAATACATCTTTGGGTAGTAAAAGCTATATATAAAACCTCTGAAATGCATGTGCATCTTGTGAATGAAACATTCACATAAATCTCACCTTGTCACTGTCATCAGTACAAATGTGATCTTGATGGATTGAGTGGCATTGAAACGATGTACCAATACTACCTGGAAAACAAGGAGGGAAGGGAGAAAAAATAACTAAAATGATGACCGAATTTCTATAAACACTAAAAATAAAGATAAATTTAGCGATCTTTCTTTTCACCAAGATTTAGTTGCCAAATAGCTAGGTTTGGTAACAGAATAAGCATCAGAGAGACATTTTACAAGTGTGCCAATGTCTTCACATGTATTTTTTAAGACTTTTAAACAGAATAAAATTATAGCTAGTTCATCAATCCAAAACAAACAAATGCAGTAAAGTACATATGCACAAATACAAATAAGGAGAAGCTACACAATTCAAGTTCATACTGTACTACAGAACATATTCAGCACCCTGAGTAACCACAAACTAGCAGTCTCATTCCAGCAAAACATTAAGAATAAAAGAGGAAAATTCCAAGGTCAAAGTTTTAATTGTGTCCAGTTTTCTTGTAATGGAATTTCTGCCTGCTTAATGTTTCTATACAAGTTTTTTTATGCCTAGGTACAAAAAGGACAATACACCCCTACAAAAGCTTACCCCAGTCCTGAGACTTCTGTCCAAGGAATATATGAAAATATTTTACAAAGCTTCTTTCTCACTTACCACTTCAGAAAAATTATTTTGCTGTAGGAGTCATTGTACTGGCTTGAACAGCAGTAGAGCATGATCATACTGTGTATTTTTTGTAGGAAGGGAAGGCAAAGGAGAAATCACCGTATTTCACAAGAAATTTCAAGGTGAAAAGGGAAAAAAGAACCAATTTTAAACTGTTCAAAATATGCAGTGCTCCACTCCTACTTGATTTAGACTTATGCAAACCACAAGTGTTTCACTACAAACATTCCACAAGTTTTCTTGAAACTGGAATCAGTTCAAGCTCTAAAGCAAGCTACAAAACCCAGGAGAACACAGTGTTAAAGGTAAGGCTTGATATCTTTCTGCTCATTACCCCAGAGGCAGAACTGCTGTAAAATACAACCTCTTGAATTGGTCTAAAATAAGAAAATAGGCAACGAGGAATAGTTAAGTTCAGCCAAATTACAACAAATACATATAAACTTGTTTCAGGCATCTGCAAGTGGATAATGAAAGGAATTTCCAGAAGTGAAATTCCTAAGACTTACTCCCTAACAAATTGAAACGTAAGTGTGGACCTTGCATTACAGACTACATTATATACTTTACAGATAGGCTTTTCAAAAACAGTGATCATGTGCACCATCACAATAAGCTGACTTTGTTCTAGCTATAACAGATACCAGCAGTAGCAACATGGCTCTAACAGCAAAGCTTCCAGATAGTAAATGTAACATAAGACACCTGGGCAGCTCATCAGTTTTCTTGATGCCATACCTTAAATTCTAACAATATCCATATTACCAAGAAAAAAATCTAGCTTGGGTTTTATCTGCATGTTTCAGTCAAACTCAGCTGTTCGGCACACAACCAAGTGCAGTTAGCAGAGAATATGGCAATATTTTCCTTTAAGTTTTTTTTTTTTTTTTCTCTTAACAGGATTATTCATGGCCTTTATGACATATTTGTTTCATTTGCAGTCAACTAATACCCTCCAGTACTACAGCAAGATACAAAACAAAATCCCTAACTGAGAAGTGAAAGCATTACACACGTCCTGGCTGCTTTGCACCAGTGAGCTGGCTGACCTCACCAACAGCCTCACCAAAAGCTGCTTTTGGAAACGGGTTTACATCATAGACAGCATTGATAATGCAGTCCCTTGAATGGGGCCAGCAGAGATAACAGATCTGAAGACGCTGACACAGCAGATTACCAGCTAAAGGCTCTGCTTCATGACAGTGCAATCTATAATGTTGAGTTACATGGTCAGGAAATCCTGTAGGACTTTTCTTATCTTAAAAATATTTTTATATATATACACATAAAATATAAAAGCAGTTTTTAAAGCATTTTCTGACACATTGTACTGAGACCAACCTGAAGGCAAGATAATCACCTTTCACCCACCTGCAAGGAGGATCAGAGTCAGAATCTCAAAAGATGACCTCAGCAGCTCTTTAGTCTGTGTCAAGGACTTTTCAATTGTTTAACCTTTAAAGATGCCAGAGGATTGAAAGGAACAAAAGCCAATTTGCATTGCACTGACTGCAGGGAGTAGATACAAACTCAGTTAAACTACCTTCATATCCCCAAATTTACAGGGAATTTCAGACCAACTCAAGACTAACTGCACTCCAGAGCCAGCATATCGTAGGGCTACTACAACCAAAGCTTTAATTCCGACTGAAGAACTAACTCTGCAAAGCTGATTAAGAGTGGGGAAAATGCCATCAAGACTCCAACATAATGGGCAGAATGTGGCACGTGGGCCACTGCCCACAGCACCTTCCCAAATGCACTTCCTTGCTACTGTGTTCAGGAGATTAACTAATGCCCATCATTTTCTCAAGCCTAACCCCACCTTGAACTTCCTCTCCCACAATCCAAAGCAATTTCCATGCTGTGCAAGTATGGGGGCATTTTGTAACTGACAACACTTGGTTAGTCAGTTTTCTCAGACTCATAGCTTCTAATACCTAAGTGATGAAAGAATAGCCTCAATTTGTGCTGAGACACCACTAAAACACAGCAAGCATACATGAAACATCAGATCAGGCACCCTTTCACCACTACTGGTATTAGACAGGGTAGAGAGTAATGCTCTTCAACTGATGCACTTTATGTATATATATAACCTCTTTAAACACAGTAGAATTCTTTTGCACACCCTTCTTCAAATTAAGTGAGATGCCTAGCTTAGTGTTATGACTTGCACTCCAGGAAAAACATCGGTTCTTTTGAGAAAGAAAGAGTGCTGCGCTCCCCAGCTTCCACAGGAAAGGGACTGTTTTCCTTCTAAACCCAGACATTAAACTGAACAGCAATATGCAATCTTCAGAATTTCATGAGTTCTGTCTAATTTCTGCATTGTAATAAAAAGAGAGTCAGTATCAGTTTGAAAAGGCTGCTTCACACTTGCCAATTTAAACCAACCAAATACACACAATGTTAGTCCAAGCGAAAAAGAGGTGTGAATTCAAACCTTTTAATTCAGTAACTTCAGAGCTACTGGAAGTATCTCATTGCTTAAATGAATAACACTGATTAATACATTCACTGACTCTCCAGCACTAGTCTCATTAGGAAATCATTTGTGTATGACACCTGTACTATTAAGCCTACTTTATCAAGCGTTAAGCTGTTGAGTCTTACTAACTTGCACGAATCAGACAGGTTCTGGGATAAGTGTTTGATTTGCAGACTAGAGTTTGTAAAGCAGGAAATAAATAGAAACAAAGTCTGAATTGGATCAAGTTTAGACTCTTAATTAACTGCTCCCTTTAGAAAACCTGTGAGTTGAATGGAGTATACATATATATCTGGTGAGATACAGCCATGGATGGCTAGTCTACTTGAAAAGATACAAGGAAGGGAGGTTAAATTATCTGTCATCTAGGAGCCTCAATGTCCAACAAAATAATGCAAACCACTCCTGCATTATCAGGATGCATATGATTATCATCATATGCTAATCAACGATGTTCTTCTACCTATGGCACATTATTTAGATTCTAGATGCTCTTTCTAATTCAAGAGCCTTTCAAACTGCAATGAACAAGTTACTTAATGGGTAAACAGAATACTTTGCTGTAACAGCAGAAAAGTTAGAGGTGAGTTCAATAAAAGATACAGCTACTCAGGTTGGTCAAGTAAGAGCAAGGCTGCAAATTAAGTGTATTATAATACTTTTAAACTTTTTTCCCTATGCGTGCAAATCTGACCACAAAGAAGAAGCACAATACATTGTATGCTAGCTGTGTACAATGCATATTAAGATTGCCATTCTTCCCTTCTTTCTTCCACTCCTTTATTTATAAACTCCAACAAATTGACCTTCCCATGGATTTGCATCCACTTTAACTTAGGTTGTTTTAAGAATTTTTTACACTCTAGGAAGAGCTAATATTTTTCAGTTGCGTGGTATGGGACACAACATTGATAATTTAAAGCAGCTCCTCGGCATGGAGTATACCTATCTGAGACACTGTGATAAAACTCTCGAACACATTCTAGCCAGGAAGCAGCCTAAAGTCACTAGAGAAGAAAAAAAAGGTAAAATGCCTCCTGAACTTCTTCCTTTCCTCCTGCTTCCTCTACTTGTCAAGAAATCCATGCTCTTGTCAAACTGCAACCAGCATAGGTTTGCTGGTGTTTTCTGAGTTCTGGTGTCTCCTTCCACACCCTGGCCCAGTCAACCTTCCTGGTAAATATGCCAGCCCCTTTTCCCCACCACAGTGCTCAGCCAAGGAATGCTGTCCTCAATTCCACACACCCAGTGAGAACTTAGATATCTAGTAAGCATCAGGAAGCAAGGTAACACTGCAAGAAAAGCTCCCTCAGCTTTTCCTTTTTCTGCAGCTATCAGAGAAACACACAGAATGCTTACTAACCAGCAAGAAATTGGATGAAAATTATACAACTGAGAGTTCAAAATGAAATCTGGGCCCACATTAATTGCATGTAAGTTAAGTGTATCTTCCAGTCAAATTTCTGACTGAATGACACTTCTCAAGACATTTTTGTTGAAAAGGAGAGGAACCTAAAGAGGAGACTTAGTATTTTAACTAATACTAAGTATTTTAACTAATACTAACCTTGAAATCTGACATATTTTAACAATACCAGAGCTTAAAAAAAGAACAGACAAACTTAGTTTAGCACAGCAAAAAGCCTGAATATGAGGCAGGCCTTAGCTTCATAAACAAAACTCATCTACAAATCAGAATTGAAGAATGATCTTTTTACCTGAGGTTTCTGCTGTGTGTCTACAAGACTGCATAAACACTTTCATTTCAAGGAACATCTAATTTAAATATACAGGAACAAACTTGACAGCTTACTTCAGGAAATGTCCAAAAAATGGCCCTCATAGCAACCATCTGAATATAACCCCATCTTCATACTGTTTACCTTCGTGTTGAAAATTTTATATTATTTGAAAGTAGGTATCAGTAACTTGAATTGTTACGATGCAAGCTGAACTTTATCTGAACTATAAGGCTATGTTGTGTAAGTTAAAAGGTATTACAGTGAAACCTGGAGCTAAAAATCTGAACATTAATAATAATTAGTATAGACTAACCTAGCAACTTAAATATTATTTTAAAATAAATAGCTAGAGTAGACAGCCCACAGATTGTGGTTTGTGAACTGTAACAACTATATTTCAACATGGACTATAAAACTAACAGAAACTCCCACTAAAACTAGTCTAAGATGGTGTGAGGATGACCATATGGCAACCACTTGGTGACAAACTGATGAAGAGCAAGAAGACCCCAGACCCTAACATTGCTATTTTTCCAGACTGTCACACAAGAGATGGCCAATAAACTACCTAATGGAGATGGGAACATAGTGTCAGAAATTTCTTTAACACTGTGCTTGCAAACACAATGGCTCCCTCACCTCATACAAGGAAGTATTGTGTCCTAGCTGTTACCTTCTTCCTTCTCCACTAACTTTAGCAGTGACATGGTTATTAGTGAAGAATGAGAACTACACTTCAGATGGACTGGTAACCCACAGAATCAATCACATGGTTTCATCCCCTCCACAGCAGTGTGAGACAAGGAAAGAGGCCATTGCTTTGGCAGCCACCCAACTTCACCTTGCAAGGTCCAAATTCTGAGAAGAAATTTTTAAGCTAAGCACATACCTGCAAAAAAATGTGAGTCACTTTCACACTACAATGTGTCTGAAGGATTCAACACATCAGCAACATACTTCCCCACATACTCTACAGTTTTGCAGCTCAAGTCAGAAGATTTTTTCCTCTGCAAACAATGCAGCATTACTGAATAACCGAAGACTCAATAACCATGAAGTATTCTAAAATTTGTGTTTTCATACCTTTACAGTGCAAGTACAAAAGCAAGGAATGTTTTCCATAGGCTTATTGACAGCTATTTGCTTTGCTCTGGGGATTGTTTTTTCCTGCTTATTCAAGGACCTCTTCAGCAAGAAATCATCCAGTGAAAAAATTTACAGCATCAATAAACCTTCAGGAAATCAGCTTAATGCAGAAATACTACTACACCCATAAACACAGTACCGGTATCTTACTGGTGCTCTTAACACTCAAAATGTCAAGACACGAACTGCATCTGAAGAGACTACACAGCCAAGTATGAACAAAATATTAGCAGGGTATTAAGTCTGGTTCCTAGTAGTCAGTCACAATCAGAGAAAAATAACTATATAAACAAGTAAGGTAAAAGCACTGTTTGTGTCAAATAAGCTATTTAAACCATTTCCTCTTTGTTACCTTAGTATCCTCCTATTTCTGATGAACAGAGTTCACAAAAATCACACCGTTTCCAGCTGTCTTATGCAGGTGTCAAACATGGAAGATTGCCAATAAGTCATGATCAGGAAATCATTAACTTTGCAACCAAAAAACCTGCATGAGATGACAGTTCAAGTCCCCTGGGAAAATTCACTGCTCATTCAATAGGGTACAAACAAATTTCAAAGAATCATAGAAACATTTGGATTTTAAGGAACCTTCAAATACCATCTAGTCTATCTATCATTAGACTAGGTTGCTCAAAACACTGTTCAAGCTCACCTTTAATACTTTCTGTGATGGAGCTTTTAGATCTTCTCCACAATATCCACAAGGGCAACCAGCTCCAGTGTTTCTCTACCCTCATTGTTAAAACTTACTTCCTTCTACCCTCCTTATATTCCTAAATCTATCTTCTTTCCGTTTAAAACCACAAAGACCCCAGAGGTGGATGCAGTACTAGAGATGGGAGTCTCAAGTGAGTGCAGTAGAAGGAGCAGAATCACCTCTCTTGACCTGTTGGCCATGCTTCTCTTGAGAGAGCTGAGGACGTGGTTGTGAATTGCAAATACACACTGCTGGCTCATGTGAATGTTCACCCACCAGTACATCAAAAGTCTTTCTTTGCAGGGCTGCATTCAATCAATTCATCCATCTCCATGGAAATGGGGGATTGCACTGACCCAGGGGCTGGACCTTGCACTTGGCCTTGTTAAACCCCAGGAGGTTCACATGAGTCTGCTCAATGCCACCAAGTGATGGATGGCATCCCTTTCACCAAGCCTATCAACTGCGCCACCCAGCATGGTGTCATCCATGGTGTCATGCACAACTTGCTGAGGTTCTGCTCAATTATTTTATGCCATTGATTAAGGTACCAAAATGTATTTGTCCCAGTAGAGACCCCTAAAAGACACCAGTCATTACAGATTTTCACATGGATACCTGTTGATTACCTGTTGACTGTAACTCTTTGGATATGGCCAGGCAGCCAATGTCTTATCCATCAAACAATACATTCATCAGATCCTTCTCCCCCCAATTCAGCAACAAGAATACTGTGTGCAGCCATGTCAAAGGTTTTGCAGAAGTCCAGGGAGATACCTGTAGCTCTTCCCTTGTCCACTGACAAAGTCAGGACTCCATCATAGAAGGCTGTGAGATGAATCAGGCATGATTTGCCCTTGGTGAAGCCATGCTGGCTGTCTCTGGGCAGCTCCATGTCTTCCTTATGATTTGACATGGCTACCAGTAGGATCTGTTCTATGATCTTGCTGGGCACGGAGGTGAGGCTGAATGGTCAATAATTTCCAGGGCCCTTCTTTTTACCCTTTTAAAAAAGGTATGTCCAAAAGAAAGCCAAAAGTGCCCATGTGATTATTGATTTTAGATACATGAATCTGAACCATCTCAACTGCTCTAAGGACATACAGAAGTAACACCTAATATATAAGCCAACCTTTGTGTGGGGAAGGGAACAATTTTCCAAAAACTGACTTAGTCCCACAACCAGTACATGTTTCTTACATGTACAACCAGTACATGTTTCATAAGGGCCAGCAATCAGGTATGCAGAAAGCATCAGGTTTGTTGCTTTCAGTCTCCAGCCTTTCAGAAATCTGGTATCTTTTTTGATGATTAGGAGTTTTAAAGATTCTTTAATTTTAAAGTACATCAATAAGGAGAGTAAATCAGAACATTGGCAACAGGAGACCAAGCCTGTGCAAAGTTTCAAATCTGAGGAGCATTTAACGTAACTAGAAATTTTTTAATGAAGAAGTATTCTGAGAAACTTGCATTTAAAACCTTTGCTTCCTGTCCTGTCACTACAAGCCTTGGCAGTAAATCTGTTCATCTTTAAGCCTCCTTTTGAAAGTTCTTCCCAGAGCCTTCTCTCCTCCAGACTGAACAACCCCAACCCTCAAAATCTCCTCAAAGGAGAGGTGCTTCAGCCCTCTGACCATTTTTGTGGCCCTCCTCTGGACATGTTTCAACATGCCTTTTGTGTACTGAGGTCCCTAGAACTGGGTGCCATATTCCCATTGGGATCTCAGAAGAGCAGAGAAGAGGGGTATCACTTCCAGGATACAGTTAACTTTCTGAGCCAAAATGCATTTCTCTCTGTCCTAGATCCTGGAGATTGCAGAATGTATTCTAAAGTCCTCCCAAATTTAACACAGGAAAAATCCTTTAGATTCTCCAGCAATACAGCAGACGGAAAAACTCTTCTGAAAACCACCATATGCCCTGGGTTAGAGGCAAAAACCTTCCAGGGTTAAATATGTTTCTTTTTCAGTGTAAGAACATCTGCACTGCCCTACTGAGTATTGCAAAGAGAGCAACTTTTCAGTATAGTTGGATCAGTCATTAGTATTGCACAATGTTGTCTTTTCTCTTGTAAAAAGAGAGAAATTGGTTTATCCGTATTCCACAGGCTACCAGGTCTTAGCAAGATCATTGAATGTTAACAGAAGCACTCTTCTGGTACATATTCAACACTCAGATTAGAAACCTGTCAGCCATGGAATGAATTAAATTTGTAAATGGGAACAAATGTTTACATTTCTTTCAGTTAGACATTTATTTTAGTTATTTAGTTATACATTAATTAGTTAGACATTACATTTATTTTTGTTAGACATTAATAACTCTAGTAAAAAAACTCTGGAAGCTTTGATACTTCAGAACAAATGGATAATCTTGTCACAGTACTGGTCAATAGTAATTCTGTCTGGATAGAGCATAGAAGATAGCACTTCATTTCTCCTTCTTTTGGCACAGCCTATCAGCTCACAACAAACAATAGTTCTGGGACCCTGGACCTGCAGGTTGCATGTGGACAGTGTTGAAAAGTGAAGAGTGACAGATCCATCCCCCATAAATTTGCAATAAATAAACTATTCTCAGTCCTCTACTTTTCATAACTAACTTAAACTCCATTCAGTTTTTCACTTCTGATAATCCTTGCATTTTCCAAAACTCAGCTAAGGTTCTCAACAGAGAACAACCTTTTTTCCTTGGGAAGACGGCATTAACAAAATTTGCTCCAACTAACACACTAATCTGAAATCACTGCAGGTAATATTCATCAGAAAGGTAATTTATCTTTCTATTCAAGCAACACAAGCTGGATTGCACTCATCTGTATGTGTTAAATATTTGGAATCAAATGCCCTAATGTGACCAACATCAAAACTAACAGGATAGGTAATACCAAGGGTAAAGGTTAGCTGCCTTTAGCTCTATAAAATATGCCACATACAGACAGTTTCTCATTAATTCACAGCATACAGAATACACATACAGGAAGATTCTTCCATCTGGAGGTCCACTGAGACTACACAGCCCCATTTTTTGGATGGTACATTCTACTTATCAGTATTTTAAAAGATAAGATTACTGAGAAGTTCTCAGAAGAGTGTTCCTATTCCAAACCCTTTCATAATAAAGGACAAAAATTGCAGAACAATGAAATGCCATAGTAATACATTGTCCAAGAAAAAATCATGATGGACCAGTATAAAAATTGTATGCACAACTTTGATTACAATCCCTGATCCAAGGAAGAGTTTTTGAACATCAGAAACCAGCAAGTATAAATACATAAGTTTAAATTAAGATGCTGTATTTAAACATAATGAAAGCTATTTTCAAATGCACTTGAAATTGAAACTTAAGTCGTCTAGAACAAAAACCAGAAAGTAATAGAATACTTCAGGCAGTGAACATTAGTCCTGAACTTTCACGATCAGTCAAGATTCTGAAGGTCTTGGCCAGTGAAATTAAGTCAGAGATGTTTAGGGTGTTCTTTCAAAAGCTGATGCCTTTTAATCCTCTTCCCATTGGAAAGAGTTTAACAGCTTGCTCATTCAAGGTTGGGAAATTAATTACAAATTGTAGGAGAAAACAGTCTAATTTTTACATATTGGGAAAAGAAAGCAAAGTGCAAGTGAATAATCACTAATTCTACAAATACAACATATATTTATAAAAATCTTAAATTTGCATCTCCCTCAAATAATTTTCTTTCCATTTTCCTGACTTCTCAAAGCCATTTTATTTTCAGCATACTGAAAAAACATATCTGCCTCTCAAGACTGTTTTAACAGCTTGTTGTCTAAATTTATTTTATGTTTCTATTAAATAGAAAACCATCAATTAAGAAATAAAAATTAGTCTTACCAAGGAAAACAAAATGAAGCATACAATTTTTCAAAAGCCTAAAACACAGAACATAAGAAGCCAATAAATTATGCAGCTATATAAATTCCTCAAATGTGCCTGTAAGTTACCTCCTTTCCTTACAAAATTTAGCAAATAAGACTTCAAATGTTATGTTCAATAGGAAATACACTTACTGACTAGCAAGATTCAAGTTTTCTCTAGATGAATGCTCTGAATTTAAACTGAAAACTATAAATCAAAGAAGTATCCTAATTAGATTTATTTTTAATTAATTTAAATTTAAATTAATTAAAACCAACCCAACTCCATTTCCCTGTGAAGGCGTTTTTGTGGTAGCCTGTGGGTTTTGCTTCAGGCTTTTTTCCCTCCATTTTAAAGATGAACAGAAAGCATGCACAACCTTTATGAATTCAAAAGAAGCAGGATGTAAGGCACACTAGCTTAAACATATGCTAAGTAAAACCAGCAACAAAGTAAGGGACATCATATCTTGACTTAAAACAGCATTTGTTTTCAAGGTATGAAGTTGCAAAACCTAAGTAGAATGTTTCTCTGAAATGTAAAGGAACTAGCTAATTTTTTTACTGGGATTGGGTGGTTGCTGGAAGCACTACTACAGATAAACAAAAGACCTTTGAATGGAGCAATTATGAAACCACAATATAAATTATTTTTAAATAACCACAGGATGATTATTAAAAATGGTCCTGTAAAAATGTTTGAATTGTTAACTGTACCAAATATTCAACCCATAGATGCCTTCCAATTACCAGCCTCCTCTCATACAGCTTGTCTATCCAACAGTACATGCATTCGTGGCCAGGCACCACACACGTGCTGAGCCTTTCTTTGCTACTTTGTAGCTCCTACAGCCATCAGCAGAAGCAGCCTGGGTCTTATACAATGACCAGAGAGATCTGTGACCAAGAATGTACACAGAAAGTCCAGGATCTTGCAGCTAGCTTCCTTGATCAGTCTCCAACAGACCTGTTTAGTGATTCCTTGCACAACAGTAGAAATACTCCTCTCCATGCATCCACAGTGTTCTCAGACACCGTTTAGCTCCATGCTCAGAAGTCACCAACTGACCAAGAGGGGCATCACTTGAAAAGCTGGTATAACACTACCAGGCTCAATTGTAAATGGGATTGTCTCATCTGCAGTGACTTAGACCAAAGTTGGCACAGTGCAACTCTCTGCTATAAAAAGAAGTACATCTCCTTGCCCACCCTACTATAAACAGAGGGGTAGCATGAAAAGAATAACTTAAACTACTGCTCATTTTTAAAGCATCAAAAGCACAATAGATATAAAGAAATTTTTCTCTCTATCCCAAGGACTGAATCTACTTTAGGTCTATAACCTAGAGAAATTGACTAACAAAAGTTTCCCAATGCAGTTCTTTGATGTAATTGAAACAGTCTTTTTCACTTTACCTATACTTAGGAAAAATAAAGTAACAGAAAATCAAGAAGCCACAAATGCTTCATTCACAAAACAGTGAATGGTTTACAATGCACGTTTTGCTTGTGAATCCTTCCCAGTGCTGTTCCACCTGGCATTACAAGGTAACTAAAACCCAGTAGAACTCTAAGTGTGGTTTGTACTGGGCCGGCTTATCAGATGTTAGGCTGAGAGCAAAGTGCCTTCACAGCTACCAAACAAGTGAACTAAAATCCTAAATAAACTAGAAGAGCTCACGTTTTTCTGTCTTCCAATGTGTGTGTGTAACCATACCTGCCTGCTAGATAGTTTGTAAAATCTTTGAGTTGCTTCAACACAGTGCACAGTGGAACACAAATTTTAGCTTTACTACTTTACCATCAGCTTTAAAAAGCCAAGGCAACACACATAAACCTGAACATAATTTAAAAAAATAATTATTTGCACTACTTCATATCAAAAGCAAACCTAAGTTAAAAATAATTTTTTATATGAGACTGAGGCAGTTTTTCCCAGCAGAATATGCTTTTGCCAATATAAACTGTGTCAGAGGTGTAAACCTTGGTTTCCTAATCACACCAGCAAACTCACTCTAACTAAACTCTGTCATACAACACCCCCACAACTCACTACAAAACAAAGTATTGTTTATAGTTCTACTCCAGCTTTCCCTCCACAACCTACACTCTGAAGGCCACTTATGAGTACAAAAGGTTCACCTGCACTTCTCCAAAATGGTAGAAGATAGCAAACAAAACTAGAACTTGATGCAGAACTACCTTCCATTATACAATAAACATCTGTTGAATAGACTTCTCTCAAAAACGTCCTCTTGCAAAGTAATTCACAAATAGAGACTTCTTTTTAATCACCTGATCGAATCACCAGGTCACTGCACAATGTCTGCAGCAAGAAGAACTGAAAAGAATGAAGAACAATCAGAAATGTGCACACTCAGTTGGCAGGAGATGCAGCCCCAGAAGGCTAAGCTATGCTACCAGTCTCACTGGAATCAGTTGAGAGCATTCGCAGGCAAATTGAAGTTGCCAAAGTCACAGCTCTGTTCTTCCAGCTACAACAAACTGTGTGTGTGCATAGTCTGTTTCTGTGTTTATAGGGAAGCATTAAAATGTATTCAAATGAGTATTAAAAAAACCCCAATACACTCTCGACATAAGCTTTACTGTTAAGAGTAAACATTCAAGTACAATTCTAACATTGTGTACATATAATGGAAAAAAATAAGATCATATTGATTACCCAGCAATTTGTATACAAACAGGATACAGCTGCAGGAAATATAAACACCAGCCAAATCTACAAAACTTCTACTAGTCAGGGTCTTTCAAATCAAAATGAAATTATGTTTTTAACTTTAAAAAGGAACAAAGAAACCAAACAGTAGTGTTTACTTGGGCTCTGGCCAGGAATTTCAAATTTTATTGCCTGCAGTATGTTTTCACTGTAAAGTGATAAATTCTGCCACAGAAGACATTATAGTATGAGCAGCAATCTCTAATAAAACCCTAATAATAGGAACAGCTTTTAACACATTTCATGAAACTGTTAATTCTATTTTAAGATTTGAAGTTGGCCACCAAATTATCTTCCTTTTACGCTCTTCCTTTTCTTGAACAATCTTTTAAAAAGGAAAAAAAAAAAAAGGCAAAACCATCAAGCAACCCAAAACCCCACAAACTGAGACACTAATTTTGAAGACTTTAGAAAAGCTATGTATATTGCTGATTTAGCTGAAAAGACAAGCTTTGCTGAAATCAGTTAAAATTTAGGAGGATGGTTAAAAAGAGACTGGATTTTAGATGAGCTGTTCCGGATCTAATAATTCATTGCTTGTCAACTTTATGTTTGTGTAAGCTTGCTTGTAATGAAAAACAGAGAAACTAATCAATACCCCAGGAACACAAAACAATTGCAAACCTCCTGGAAACAACCTATTGAAATAGCCCTGGAAAACAGGAAACAAGGAGTTCAAGGATCCATCAACCAAATCTACATCGAAAGGCTGAAAGTTTAGAATGAGGAAGACTAGTTTTACTTCCTCATTTCTAGTGACCCCTCCCCAGAACAGATGCCCGACTCATTTCAGGGAACAAACTACACATGCTTAATAGCTTTTTCGTCAATTAACATACTAAGCAGAGAAGAGGAGGTGACAGGGGTATGAATATGCATTTGTATTTTGTGTATTCAACACTTTTGTGGATAAAAGGCTTTGTAATTACCTGTGATATTTTGCAGAGTGCATTAGAGAAATATCCCAGCGCTGAGTCGCAATAAACATACACTTTCTAACTTAACTGTTAGAGAGTCTTTTGTCTGTCACAGTTGGGTATCGATATTAGATCAATATTCATATTTTAATAGATCAAAACCAATGCACAAGATATTGACAAGGGAAGTACTAGTGTTTGCACTGGGCAGAAAATAGCCAGTGTGAATGGATATTACGCTTTCCAGTTACTTGCTTGCATAGCAGCATCAGTCAAGGCAAGACATCAATTTTTACCAGCTAAGTTACTTTCAAACATCATCTCCAACTAGAAAGGGAGACTCAAACATAAGTGAAGAACTGGGGAGTAGCAGTAGAAAAATAAAGGACCCTGAGTGACAAGAGTAAGAGGCACTTAAAGAAGCAACATTACAGGTTGGAGGGGCCCCTGTCTGAAGTGTACATGCAATGCATGCAGTCTGAAAACATACAGGAGGAGGACAAGAGCTCTGCATCCAGTCACCACACAACGTGACTGGAATAACTGAGATCTGGCAGGAATGACAGAGCTGGGACGGACAAACAGATGCTCTTCAGAAAATGCAGGGAAGGAAGATGAAGGGTGCCTTTATGCAAAAGACCAGTTTGGATATATGGAGCTCCTTTAGGAGACACAGGTGGGTGAGGGTGTGTGGATCCACGTCAGAAAAGACATCAGGAAATGTGGCATCATGACAAAAGATTTTTCTTCAGACCTCCCACATAGACAGAGTACTCCAAATAACTTGAGGATTGCTTTTGATCACAAACTTGGTTCTTGTGAATGATTTTAATCTCCTTGATATCTGCTTGAAAAAACAACAGAACAGGTGGAGACACACACTAAAATGAATAGATATAGAAGTATAGAAATAGAGAAATAAAAGAAATATAGAAATATAAATAGGGATAGGAGAGAAGAGAAGAGAAGAGAAGAGAAGAGAAGAGAAGAGAAGAGAAGAGAAGAGAAGAGAAGAGAAGAGAAGAGAAGAGAAGAGTATTTCTAAGAGTAAGAGTAGCTTTTTTTTTAATAGTAGCTCCTTAATACAGGTACTAGACAGGCTAACCTGGGCTGGTGTACAGCTAAGCACATCTGCGATTCACTAGCTGGGAAGTACCAAAGAAGGATACAAAAGTAACTGGCAGCCTCAGTGTTAATGACCATGACATAGGTGAATTCTAAACCCTGGGGGCAGAAAGAAAGGTGAGCAGTAGAATACAGGCCATGGATTTTTGGAAAGCAAATTTAGGGATTGGTAGATATGATCCCACTGAAAGCTGCAGTGATGAGTAAAGCATCACAAGAAGGCAAGTAGGTCACATTCTCCAAGCACAGGAACAGTCCAGCCCAATACTCAGCCAAAGAACTGAGATAGAGCAGCCCAGCCAAAGAACTCATGGTAGAACTCCATTGCTAAAAGGCAGTATACATGAGGTGAAAGCAAGGTTAGGCTACAAAGGAAGAATTTAGATACATTGCCTGAGCATGCAGGAATGGCATTAGGTAAGGCAAAGCTCAGCTGCAAGTAAGACCTGCAAGCATCAGAGTTTCTACTGTGCCATGAACAGTAAAAGGCTGACCTCTGAAAACATGAGATAGTTACTGAATGGAGTAGGTGATTTACTGTACCCAGGAACAGATAAGAGGGAGGTACACAATGTCTTCGACTTTGTTTTTTACCTGGAAAGTACTCCTGTTATTATAGAGAGGCTTCAAGGTGGTTCAAAGAAAGGCCATCAGTTGATGATTTAGTCAGAAATTGTGTAACAGGACTTGATCCATACAAATCCAGGGGATGAGACCTGCTGAACTCAATGGTATTGAGAAGATAGGCAATGCCATGACAAGACTCTCTCTCTCACATCTCAAGACATATAAAAAGCATTGAAATTGGGATGGCCCCTAATGACTGGGAAAAAGCAAATGTTACACCAGTCTGGGGGAGAAGGCCAAAAGGTCACTGGGGAGCTGCAGAATGGTCAGATTCACCTTGACCCCTGAGGAAAGCATGAAACAAGTGAGTTCTCTGAACATTTTTCTGAACATAGAACTGGAAGGTGACTGTGAACAGTCAGCATTTGCTCCTGTAGTCCTCACTCACACACTAGTGCTGACACACTAGTCAGCAGGTTGCAGTTAATATGGAGTCTCATGCATATCAGTACCTGTGGCTGAAAGCAATTAAATAACCAGCATATGGGGGGATGAGAGAGGACAATGAACAGGAATCAAAAGCACACACCTCTAATTGGAAACCTCCACTTAAGAGCTGGCTATGGAAGTATTAATCCAGATCCTAAAGATTACATTCACCTTGAACACCTTTTTTAAGCAAACAGATAAAAACAATGATGAAATAAATGAGACAGATTTCCAGAAAAACCAGTTTTGGAGAAACAAATTTATCACAATTTTTACAGTAAGAACAACAGAAAAACCTGCCTTGGAAGCTCACAAAAGTCTTGAGTTTTTAGGAAAGAAACTGCTCTTTTAATTGCCAAACTATCAGTATTATTGCAAGCCAATCTTTGCCACTGAAATCCACCAATATACAAACCCCAACACACCTTAAGCTTTCTTTCTCAAAAAGGGGAATACTTGCAAGTGTTCCTGAAAATTATTATCTCTGGTAGGTAGCTCTGAAGAGTACAGCTGGAACTGAGATCCCCTCAGCACCAGCATCCTCCCAAGTGTCAAAGCGTGACATGACAGCACTCTTTGTGGTCTGACACAGACCACCCCTCAAACAGAAGAGGTTTGCATTCTACAAATGCCAGCTGCTCCCTCATTACAATATTATTGTCCAGAAACATTCACTAAAAGCTTTTGAGCCATTTGCAGCTTCACACAGATCCTCTCTCTTTCTACCTCTACATTGCTTCTACCTCTGCTTGTGTATTATACTGTCTTAAAATTACTTACTGAAAACCCATGCTCATATAACAGAATCTGTGGTACAATATCCTTTCTATAGTCTCTTCCCTTCTCTTACCAAGGCCTCTTTGAGTCTTGACTTTGAGAAAGGAAAAACTGAGAATGAATGAAAACAACCATCTCTTCTCAAACCTATTGTAAGCATATGGTTGCTTATTTTTCATTTATTTGTTGGGGTTTTTTTTTTGTCCCCACTGTTCAAAGGCTGAATATAAACATGAGAGGGGAAGAAACAAAAAAGACCAGAGTAAGTGCATATGCCATGAAGTTTGTTATTTTATGTCTCTCTCACACAGACTTCATGGGACAATGAAGCACACAAAGATGATTTTTCTAGTAACTGAGACATGTAAAGACATCTGGTATACTCAAGAGCTAGCAAGGAAACCCTGTAACCCTACATAGGGCATGAGAAGACTACGCTGTGGTAACCCAGGGTAGCTCATCTCCCCTGATCAAGTATGTAGAGTCAGGAGCAGGTCTTACATTGTTGTTACAGTAGGCTGGGACAGTTTGCTTCCCAGCATCCCCACACTGAGAATACAGAGCCTCAAGCATGTTTTATTTCCTCATAGTAACCCACTATAGTTCACCCACTTCATCTGCACACACCTTTGCACCACTCCACATGATGGAGGCCAGCTGCAGATATCAGAATCCAGACAAAAGCATAGGCACATCTTGTATCAAGCCCCTCAAGATCTGAAGCCAACTTTGCAATTTTTTTTTGTTGTTGTCAATCAGTAGACGTAGCTAGACAGTTATGATTAAGCAATTGCATTGTGAACATTATATGGTTGGCTAGTGTTTGCTTTAAGGGAAAGGGAAGACAATCCCAAGATGAACGGGCTGTCTGGATGAGAACCACCAGGACTAAGGTCAGGACTGAGCAGTAACTGGGGGAGAGGTAATTCCAGCAATGGACCATCAACTCAGTGACCACCTACTCCAAACAGACCCTAGGGTCAGACAGAGGGAAGAACTGCACCTGCGGAATAATTAGCATAGCAAATAGGGGGTTGAGTACTAATTATTGAAAATCATGTAATCTCTAAGCAATGAGTGCTGATGCTTTGTTTGTTAAAATGTAGAAATGGTGTACAGTTTTGATAACTGGGGAGCCAGCCTTTTGTGGGCTACCAAGCTGCTCCCTCCTTTGCACAAACCAGAATTAGAGGTAGAAATACCTTGCCTGGCTGTGTGAGCTGGCGCTGCACACTGGGAAAGGAGCCCACGGCTGGCACAAGTTTTTGGTAACCCAAGTGGGACAGATAGGGTGCCTTGCCCAGACTGATCGGCCACTTACAAGCAAACAGGCTCACTCAGACAAATTTCAGTGCACACCAACCTTCTGACTGGGGACTTCAGAAAACCAAGCCCAAAGTCAGTACAGCCAGCACAACACTTTAGAGAGGTATTTAATCCGTAAAGGGCAATGATTTGGAGCTGATAAAGAAGCAGGAGGTTTTGGTAGGGGCTCTGCACAATCTGGAGGAGCAAATATTTTATTTCTGCACTTCGGTAACATGTGTTGGGGCCACCATTTGTCGCAGTAAGGAAAGGCGATGAAGGACACACAGACAGTTTGGTGATGATCAGAAGGTTTTATTTACATTTCCTCTCTGTCACTTTTATAACATGGTGTGCTAAAAGGGCAGTGACTGGTCCAAGAAGGACTGCCTCTCTTCCCCTTTGGTAAACACCAGGTGAAAAGCAATGTTATGAGAAGATTCTGAGAAGAGTTGAGCCCACATAGTATTTACAAAATAACAAAGACGCTGTTATGAGAAGGGGAACTTGTTCCCATGGGAATCAGCATGCAACAGTTAGCAGCAGAATTCCGAAGCCCAAAAAATACAGAGCCACAGACATGCATCTTGAATTTTTGGTATTTTGCACATACATTTTCACATTGTTGATAGTGTGAAAACTAGTTTTAAGGTGTGTGCATTTGGACAGTTTACGAAACATTGGGAATTTCAGTACTGAAATGGGTTCCTCTGCTTCTACAAAAAAATTACTCTGATTTGCTCTGCCCCAGATGCAGCCTAAAGAATAGGAGTAAGTGTCAGGGTGAGCCCATGCCTCAAGAGAAATAGAAAAGATACTATAATCAATGGTGGCTTTAATGTGAAGTAGATGATGGTGGAAAATGGCCAGAAAACGGGTCTCTGAAATATAACATGATTTCATAGGTGATGTTATTTTGTAGAAGGCAAAACAAATGAGATTAGGTCTATTATGTAGTTTTGGTTTTTGCTTTAAAAAATAACTGGGATGTAAGAAAACCACACCTGCTTTTCGTGAGCAAAATTTCAAAAATAAGTACCTTCATCAGGCTGATAAACTTTCTTAGTTCTTATGCCTTATCCTTTTAAATCAAGTGCAAATACTCCTTTCATCATTATAAAGGGAAGAAAGGAGGTCCAAGATGAAGGCCCTCTTATCATACATAGCACCAAAGAAAGAAACTAGAAGTACAGTACATCCAGCATAGATGAGTTAATCGAAGCAATAAACTGGATGTCCAGACACAAAACTAAACCTTGGGGTATTGCAGCTTCAGTAGACTAGGTACCATGAACCATTCTTACCATCCTCAGAAAAGCTGAATGAAACTCAGCTAACATTCAAACCTTAAAATGACAACACACCCCACATGTTAAACCAAATAGAAAAGGAATGACAAAATTATATATCAGTAAAAATAGAAATGTCTTTCCCAGCAACATAGGGAACTTCTGTTAGGCCTTGACTACTACGGTGTGTAAATCACATTTTTCAGTGATCAGCTGTATGTCAGGAAAACTCACATACACACAAACACAAATATTGTTGAATGCAACACATTCCAAATATTTGGGAAACCCTAAATATGATTTCTAATTCTAATGTTTGATGCACAACTATAAAATCACAAACTGAGTAGAACATTTTACTGGGCTTCATAAAGACATGAAACATAACAACCCAACTTTTAGCTAGTAAAAAACACTCTATAAGGAGACTAAACTATATTTCCAAATGATCCCAAATTATTTGGAAAGGCAGAGAATCACTTACAAAAATTAGCTAATATAGTGACTGAAACCAGTATCTATAACATTCAAGGACAACACTGTGGATGGTGCTTGGCTGTATTCAGATGAGGTATGTGTTTTAACCAGGAATTTCACAATCTGAATGCCACCAACAATCAGAATTATTTTTAAAGGTTTTCACTTCTTCCAAGTTTCCCTTAGCCAAAACCAATCCAATGACATCTTCAGTGTATAGCTTACCAGTATTCTACTCAGCAGGAACAGTAAGACTGAAAGCTACACACACACAGAGATTACAGCCCAGCTCCTAGGTAAGCGAGAAATCATGAGAACATAGCTAAAAAAGCAGGGCAGAAACACAACTGAATGCTGTACACAGACAAACAAAGGACGGACAGATTATGTCCAGATGTAGAAACCCACTGAAAAAGCTACACTGGCACCTTGCAGTAGTTTTGTCTTCCAGTGCTAGTCTAAAAGACCATCTAGCACATGACAGGAGCCTGAAGAAATATCTGTGACAATAATTTTGTTACCAAGTTTTACTTCTAAGATTCTCTCTGGAGGATTCAGTTCTGGATATTCCTTCCCATGTTAATAGACGAAATAGATAAAACAAAGTAAGTGAATGCAGCACCATTACTAAATCACACCCTAATTCCTTCTACAACCAGAACAAACTAGTCAAACTTCTTTCTGCAAGGCTGAGAGAATTGGGATTGTTCAGCTGGGAAAAGAGAAGGCTTAGGGGTGACCTGTTTGCAGTGTTCCAGCACCTGAAAAGAGGCTTCAAGACACATAGAAAGAGACTATTTACAAAGGCATGCAATGACAGAACAAGGGACAACACCTTGAAATTGAAAGGCAGCAGGTTTAGATGAGATATTAGGAAGAAATTCTTTACTGTGAGGGTGACGAGGCACAGTTTGCCCAGAAAAATTGTGGATGCCCCACCCCTATTCAAGGCCAAGCTGGATGGAGCTCTGAGCAACCTGGTCTAAGGGAAGTTGTCTCTGTTCACAGTAGGGTTGGAAATACATGATCTTTGAGATCCCTTCCAACCCAAGCCATTCTACAACTCTCTCATGCTACATCAGGAATCATCTAATTCAAACTCTCTTTTCTCATCCCAACAGCCTTCAAGTAAGTATATACATAGCCTCAGTTTAGAATTTTACGCCATGTTTATATTTAGTCTCCTTGGGTGAAAAATGTCCTCCTGCAATTGACATTGAAGGGTCTAATGGTTCATAGCCCTCACAATGCTTGCTCCCTGCTGTGTACACAAGCAGCATCCTCTCTGCTGGCAGGCACCTGTTGGTAGGCTGATAACTTCAGTAAATGGGCCTGCAGTGACACCCACACTTGACACACAACTCAGGCAGCCCTCAAGCACACTGTAGTTCTTTATAATTCCTTTTTCAAAGTTAGAAAATGTCAATGAGATCTGTATACTAGGGTCAGGGTCCCTTTTGCCTGAGTTAAGCACAAAACTACACATATCACTAGCTCTGTAGGTAGAGAAACAGCAAGGAAGTTTGACTCATCTTTTCAACAGTTAAATGCATTTCAGCTATTAAAACTCACTGATCATACCTCAAGACAGAACATTCAAGCAATTTAAAAAAAACAAGGCCCAATTTGCTATGGAATTAGAGAAAAATTAGTGAAAAACACTATTAGGTTTTATTTGGGTTTCTGCACCAGCTGGTGAGTGGGTTTGTAACTGTACCTATAAGCAGAAAAACATCATTCTCCTTGCTCAAATGCTACATGAAAGAAACACACAAAGATCACCAGAAAAAGATCTGAGGAAGCAGATGAAAGTATTAAAAAATAAGACTCCATACATCAATTGTCATCACATACTTGAAGTTAACAAATTAGGAAAAACACTCTAAACTCTCCCAACTGCTTTCTAAACTCAAATGTTACACATAACAGTTCATGATTACAGTTCATAGAAATAGTGCAAATAAATACAACTTTATGTTGCAAAGGTCATAAAAGTAACATCTGCATTCTGTCTATATACCACAACAAAGGATACAAATGCTTAAAAACAAATTGGAAATAGTAAAATAATAAAGTCTTAACAGTAATGCAATTTAGGCAAAAAAGCTACCCTTTCTCAGGCTCTTTTCATGAAGAAGTGAGGTATGGATTCAGGAAGGGTGTTACTTGGTTGATTTGGGGGGGTTGTTTGCATTTTGTTCTGGAGTATTTTTGGTTTTTGCTTTGGGCGGCATTGTTTCTTTTTTTAGGTGTAGGATTGTGTTGGGTTTTTGTTTGGGTTTTTTTCATAACACTGACTGAACTTATTTGGACTACATAACCCTTAAGCAGTTTTTTTCCACATGCGTTGTTCTGTCACAGAGAGGCCCTGTCTCCACATCAAAATTCATAGTAGCATCTATCTTAAAATCAGTTTCAGGATCTGGAGATATTGAAAAAAAAATTCAAGTGGACACTGTCCTGGCCAACCAACCTGTTCTAAATGACCCTGCGTCAGCAGAGAGGTTGGACTAGATGATCTCAAAACATGCCTTCCAACATCAACGCCTTTCTGATCTGTGTACAATGACAGAGCTTACTTTTGGCTAACTAAGGAAGCCATCTACTCCAGAAAAAGCTACACCATCCCAAGCAAACGTGGTATTTTAAAGCTTGCCACACCCCTTTAAGGACAACACTGTATGAAATGAAATTATTAAAAAGAATAACTTTCTTTCAAAAAGAGCATAAAAAGCCATTGTTGAGAATAGTTTATAGTATTCAACAATACTATCTGATTCAATTCACAATCACTCATTCTCCTGCTGTATATCCAAGTCCAGTCTGTATCTGTATTTTAGACAACTTCTTATAGATGCAGGCAGACTATTACCACATATCCCTGCTCTACAGTTGTCTTTTCTCCATGCCAAACAGTCCCTCAGCCTCTCCTGGGAGTGCAAGCACCCCAGATTCACTGGTGCTTCATAGTTCTCTCCTGAGCTCAGTCCAGTTCTGCATAATTTTTTTCTCATACTGGGGCATCAAAAGTGGACACAGTATTCCAGATGCAATTTAACAAGTGACAAGTAAAGAGGAATCACTTTGTCTGATTTACTTGTTATTCTCCTGTTAATACAGCCCAGGATGCTGCTGGCTTTCATCAGTTACACAGCACACTCTTTGTTCATGCGTGGCCACTGTCACCCTAGATCTCTAAGAGCTTTTCAGCAGAGCAACATCACAGCCACTCAGCTCCTATCTGAAGAAAGAGCATATCCTGCTGCCTGTGTCTCTGTTCAGTGACACAACATGCTTGTTGTGTCATTGAACAGAGACATAGGCAGCACTATTTTAGCCTGTTTAGATTGTTCTGGATGGCAGCCCTTACTTCAAGTGTATAAACTGCAAACCCAGACTGGAGTAATTCACAGACATTAATGATGTGCATGATCAACAGCTAAACAAGGAGCTGTGAAGACATTAAACAGATTACATAACAGACACCTGTTATATTACCATCTGGAAGTCAGTAGTATTACCCACTAACTACTACCTTCCCAGCTCAAACATCTAACCAGTTTTTCACACACAGAATCACAGATCAAAGAATCACAGAATATGCTGATTTGGGAGGAATCAAATCAGGATCATTGAGTCTAACTCCTGGCCCTGCACAGGACAACCCCAAGAGTCACTCCATGTGCCCAAGAGCAATAGTCCGAACACTTCCTGAACTCTCTCAGGCTTGGTGCTGTGACCACTTCCCTGTGGCCAGTGCCCAACCATCTTCTGGGTGAAGAAATTATTAGGATATGAGAATATTAGAATATGAGAATATTAGGATATTCTCCTAATATCCAACCTAAATCTCCTCCAACACAACTTCAGGCCATTCCCTTGGTTCTGTCACAGGTCACTACAGAGAGATTATCAGTGTCTGCGCCCCTCCTTTTCCTCTCATGAGGAAGTTGGAACTGCAGTGAGGTCTCCCCTCAGTCTTCTTTTCTTCAGTCTGAACAGACCAAGTGACCTCAGCCATTCTTCACATAGCTTCCTACAAGGACCATCACCATCTTTGTTACCCTCCTCTAGTAGTTTTTCATCCATCCAGACTTTACCATCCCAACTGGGATGCAAGGATGCCATGGGAGACCCCAGCAAAAGCCCTGCTGAGAATCAAGGCAGATGACAGCCTCTACTCTCCCATCATTCATAGATCTTGTCATTTCATCACAGAAGACAAACAGGCTGGTGAAACCTCCTACCTAATGTACCTGGAAATGGCTTCCAAGAGACTTTATCCCACTCAGAACAATGTAGTCTACTTCTTTCAAAATGGGGACTACTGTGCTGTTCTGTTTCTTTTCTTAACTCATTAAAGATCGATATCACAGGGAGAGAATGTACTCACTCTCCAGCCAAGCTGAAAGGAAGGCTGTAAATGTTTTATGAGACTTGTCTGATCATGTAAGTAAACTTGTAATATATAAATAATAGTAAAAGAAATTTGCTAAGGAGACTCCCCAACACTGCCTTATAACTTCTAAGTCAGCTCCTCTGATAATTTCACAGAATCCATATTTGTTGGTATTGCAGGGTTTGTATCTTCTCTTGGTGTGTCATGCAGACCTTTAATATGACCTTGCTCTGCTTCAAAAGAGTGAATGCTTGCTTTTGGCAGCAGGCATTGCAAGTGAAGGAATTCACAGCACTGGACAGCAGGGTTCAGTCATTTAATCCCCTCCTGCACTGCACACATCTAGAATGTAGGCCCAAAGAAATGCAAGTTGCTTTATGGAACACTTTGGGAATATTTAAAGCTGTCTAATGAAGTACCAGAGCTCACCAAGAGGTCTACAATCCCAAGTAAGTTGCCTATTTAATTGCTCTGTAATGACTGAGAACTCCCTGTACAAGCCAAGACTGCTACAATAAACATGCACTTGACCCCCTCTAGTTTTTTGTTTGCATGGTCTCCTAAGAAAAATCAACAGTTTTGATTTACACAGCTACTGTCAAGCATACTTAACTTTTAAACAATTTTGAAAAAGATATGTGATTGAATTCGGCTTCTTCAAACTTCCATGGATCTTTCTTTTAAATGTGTTTTTTCCTGATAGGGCAAACTAATAAAAACCAAGACTTCTAATCAATTAGAACAATATACACACTTACAGCATTCCAGTACTCAGAATTGCATATAAACCCATGGGACAGTTACCAGCTTCAGGAGAGTTCACTTAGCTAAGATTTGAATGACAACTAAAAACATTTTTCCTGTTTTCTGACATGTAGAAAACAGTAATCTGAAGAGGGGAAGGGCAGAGGGGGGAGGAGGAGGAGAGTGAGATACAGGGAGACACAGAGAGAAGGACTTCAACAAAAAAATCCAAAAGCTTTAGGAGTTGCAAAACACTGCACCTGACATAGAAAGAAAGCTCCAAATGTTATTTGAGGGACAATGGAAATCAGTTACTGAAGTCAGCTGTTTGGGCTGATGGAAAGCAGAAAAGCATTAACAACAAGACAACATGAAGCATAATTTGGTAGAGTCACCAATTTGAGGGTTAGAAGTAGAGCAAGCTAGAAAAACCCAGTATTATTTAAACTGGAATCTGCCGATTAGTCAAAATCATGTGGATCATTTAGTTTTGATGATGTTTCAGCGAGTTCCATTTTACCTTTGGGGAAACACCAAGAATTTCTGTGCTTGAGTCTTAATGCTAAACTGGCAAGCCCTAGGTTGTTTGGATAGTCTCTTTCATTTTGACAAAAATTTAGAGCATTAGAAAAGGCTTTTCCCTGACGCAGACTACTATCAGAAGCACCTCTATAGTAATGCAACCCATACTAGTGTTCTTCCCATTCATCAACGTTTCATGTTTCAGATTTTAGACTAACATTTTCTAATAAAATGCACTGAAAGAAGTGGAATTTGTGTAGGTAAAGACCAATAAAATGCTGTACAAATAACTGATCTAACTTTAAATCCTTTCACATATAAAAGGACACACATAGCACTATAAGCTGCTATTCCGTGGCAGTAGTCAGTCACTGCACAACAGATGCAGTGTACAAACCTACATGGCTGCTGGCAATTCCACAGCTTGATAAATCTGTTGGTGAATCTACCATGCCAAGGAGGACACTGGCCATTAGAAACATAAAATGCTACTGGCAAATCAAAGAACCATGTGTGTGACATGCATGTGGTCAGGAAAAATGAGGGAGCAGTCTAAAGTGAGCTCAGTCAAGCCTTTGTCACTGCACTCAGCTGGAGCTCCAGTTTATCTGAAAGCCAACTAATATTCCTTAACTGTTGATGCAAAATTTTGGTTGCATCTTGTTAAAGAGCTCAAAGAAAACACCAGTACAACAGAATTATGAACCATTTCAGTCTGCTCAATTTCTGCTGTAAGATTGAGCCATTTGATACGAATCTTCAAAAAGCTGTTACAAAACATGAACATTTGGTTTCTAAAAAGAATAAAATGCTTTAGATTACTTCTAACATAAATCCTACCCTCACCAATGTTTGATTACATAGGTTAGACTGTATCAGAAAGTTGGAGTAAAGAAGCAAAAGTCCAACAACCACAGACACAAACAAATCCCGTTCTCTCCTCATGTTTCTGAACAACTTTCAGAGTCAGAGTAGCTGCAATGGCCAGTTATCAAACACAGGACATCCAGCTAATGTTTTTTTACAACAATCCACAATACAACCAGGTCAGAAACAACCCTTGGATTTCCACAGCACACAAGAAGTGTTCCCCTTATTCAGTAACACCATCTTTGCCAGCCCAGGATGAATTTGTTAAGATCTCCATGGCTTGAAACCATGTAGCTGCTACAAAGTGTGATGTAGGTAATTTTTCTGAAGAGCTTCACTTTTGTCTAGCTGTTCTTTGGCCAGTGTCCTCTGAAAAAGTGTCCATAGTTCATTCCTGTATGAAAGCCCTGGAGAAAAGACTGCTCATGCCATCTCCAGATGGCAAACTGCTTCACAGACTGCCAGCCCACCCTTCTACCCCCAAATCATTTTTGCTGCTAAAACCTAAAATTCATATACATGGAACTTAACAAAAGGTATGTGGAGAAGTGACCATTGGTAAAAGTCACCCAACAGATCTTTTTGTCTTGTACATTACTCTGGAATGACATGAGCTTTTTTTCTGGCAGCTCTTCTTTCATATTGAAGGGGGAAAGTTCTTGCAAGGTAAAGTACTACCTCAGCACTTAGCTAAAGAATACATGAATAGATTTTCAATTATCAGCAATTTTTACTGCTGACACATCTGAATGTGTGCCTTGGCTGGACCACCTCATCTATTTGGTACTCCAGAGGCAGAATATAAATTTTCACTTCCTAGATTCATCAGAAATACCTCATTTTTCAAATAACTTCTTTTCTTCTTCTTTCCTAAAATGTGCTTTTGTCCACACATAAAACTAAAGAGCTTTAAGACCTTATCCTTTCAATGGGAAAACAAGCATATAACCTTGCCTTCAAAGACTGTCACAACGAAACAAGATGTTTCTGCAATAAAGCCAGCTGGATGAAGTGGGAATTTTTCTAGTGGGTTACAAGCTAGACTGACGCTTACTGACAAAGCTTTCAAGGGCTTATGCTTCTCAGCAACATGAAAAGCTATGAACAGGATGACAAATTGAAATCAAAGCTATTCAGTCAAAGAATACCCCTCACCTTCCTTCACAAAATTCATCTGATATGTTACAAAAGACAGCCAGAAAACAGCATTTCTAGTCTCCGAAAAGTTGTCAATTCTTATGTAATTTCAAAATTAGAGCAACAGTTGACATTCTGAAAGAAAAATAAAGTTTAAATTTGCCAAATAGATTACTCAGGTGCAAGTGCTTTAGCAGAAATATGTACTTGCTTCAGGTGTCCCTGTCCTCTGAAGAGCTTACTATGGGAAGATGCCTTCTCCAAAACAGAAGTTGGGATACTCTACCTAAACTGAATTTCATCTACAGCCCACAACTGAAACTTAACAAATATTTGATTTTTACCTTCTGAAGTTAGTGTAAGTCAATTTCTGGCAAAATGTTTTTATTTGAAATGCCTCAAAAGTCACTTCAAGTATTAAAAAACAAAGCACTTTGGAAGAAAGATAACATTGTTCGGAGGTAGGAACTTCACATTTCATGCTTCAGAGAAAAATGTTGACATCTTTTTTAATGTGGAAGAAATAATCTGCCATTATTGCTGATTACTATGGAAACAAGTCTGCTGTTAAAAAGACAAAGAATCACAGAATCACGGAACAGCTGATGCTGGAAATGGAAGGACCACTGGAGGACGTCATCCTGTCCAACCTCCTTGCTCAAGCTGGACTGCCCAGAGCAGGTTTCTTAGCACAGTGTCCTGATGAGTATCTCCCATGTGGGAGCCTCCAAAATCTCCCTGAGCAACTAACTTGTGCAGTCCACCTCTCGGTTTCCTGACATTCAGAAGGAGGCTCCTATATTTCAGTTTGTGCTCACTGCCTCTAATCTTCAGTCCCACAAAAAGAGTTGTCATAACAGAAGGGAATACAACTACTACTTCTTCCTTTAAATTTCAGCCGGTTTAGCCACTTCTCCAGATACCATGCAACCCACAAATGAGGATGCAAGAACATAATCTATTGTCCACCTGATTTAGGGCGAGAATATATTGAGGCCAAAGAAAATGAAATTATAAAATCATACTGTCTGTCTGCCTATTTGGAGAACAAGGAAGAATATCCATCAATTATTTTTTTCTTTTTTTCAGTGTGCATTTGCAACCTTCTCAGTTGCAACATCAAAATATAAAAATGCATTTTTATCTTCAGTAGGAGGTAGAATACCAGAGGAAAAGAAATGTACAGCAAAAGAACAGTTAGGTCTCCAATTACACATGTTCAGACATTCAAAAGCCATGAATTTAGAAAACACACTCAATTTAAAAGCTAACTTAACTCAGAAAAGTTCAATGCAAGAACTAGAAATGACTATGCCGTAACTCTTTTCTTCCTCCTGAAAAAGGCATAATTTGGGAGAAACTTGCTGAGCAAAAGTTCTAAATCCACAATTTTAACAATGCACAAGTAATTAATTCTAGTATGTATGTAACAAGAAACAGGAAGGGCTACAAGCCTGGAACGACAATTATTCATTTGAACCTGGAAATCTTTTAAAAGCCTTCCACAAAATGCTTTTATCAGCTTGCCGTTTTCTGTGAAGTTTAAGTAAAAGCAGCACAGTTACAAAGTAGAAGACCCTACATAACTGACTACAAAACGAACTGAATGTAATGCCAAAGATGTAACCATTGTAAATAGAGAATTATCCAAATGCTCTTCCAGCAGAGTGATAAAGCCCATGGCACAATTTATTTATATTAAGGAAATTCATTACAACACTGTTCACTGTCTGTGCTCTTGTCTGAAAAAGCTGTAATACAATACAGTGATCAAAACTAAGGACTAACTACTGGAAATAAGCAAATTAAGTTTTTTGAATAAAAATGCTTCTTTTCCAAAAAACCAGCTATATATATTGGTGGACTCTTGCATCAAAGATGCAAACTTTCTCGCAAACTTAAAAGTCTAATTAACTTCAAAAAGAAAACCTGAAGATACTGTGTGCTGAGAGCAGACAAAAGATTAAGTTTCAGCAGTGCTCAAAGAAGGGAGTCAAGTGCTATTTATTGCACATACTGATTGCTAGTTCAGACTGTCAAAAGTTTGTTGTGAGGTCACACATAAGTGACAGAAACCTGGCCTTCACTATTTATTACTGGGCAAAATGAGGAAAGAATTCAAAGATGTTCTAAGTACAATGTGAATTTTGCTTACAGTCAGGACAGTCTTTATACCCTCCAAATAGTGAGGGTATCAAATACAATATTTGATACAGTAATGAAGAAACACAGAGAACCCAACTGTACCATCTTTCCAGAATTAATATGCTTTCTGAATCACTCCCTACATGAAAAAACTGTACACGTAATGAAGCTAATTATCAAGGTATGGGGTAAGCACTTGTTTTTGTAACAGGTTATTCGCTTAGCATTCAGTGCAGCATACCTATGCTAGACAAAGTCTACCTGAAGCTAGGCCAGCTGAGGGTAACAGCTTACCACATTCACTAGGAAGCTACAAAGGGGATGCCACAGCAAGGCTTAAGGGTTAGGAGAGAGTCAGCTGGTAGCAGCAATACACTTATCGCATATTTCAGTTCCACATTAATGTACCCCCTTCTTCTCCAGTTTTCAGTGACTGAGGTGTGAAGATTACAAGAGAGCTGAATCTTTCAAGGAGGCAGATGCAGAGCAGCAAGAATCAAAGGCATACACCAGGTTATGCTCAAACCTGGCAGACAGCACAGTGGCATGGAGCAAGAATGATCAGGACATGAAGAGATGATTAAAAGGCCAGTAAGTTTTAACACAGAGAAGAGGCAACTAAAGGACACTACACTTAAGCCTAAAAACATGAAGTCATAGGTTTACATAACAGCATGAAAGTTACCAATCAGTCAGGGAAGAATATCTCTGAAGACAACAGGAAAGACACATTAAAAGAGAAAGCAAAAGTTCAAGGGGCATAATGTAAGTTAAGGAGGGCAGTTCTGTAAAACATCTAAAAGAAATTACCCAGAAGGAGCTTTCACACAGCAGGAACTGGAAAAAGCACTAAGTGTATCTCATATCTCACATTAAAAGATCATAGAAGTATATGGTTCATTATATTACAGTATATTATACTACATAACAAATACAGTAATTTTTGGGATAATCACATATCAGAATACTTAACCTGCCATTTCCTAACTTACAGAAGATGTTTTAAAACTTAAGACTTTACAGGGACAAGATGCTGCACATGTTGCTCACAGGAGAAAAACATGTGTAGAAACAGCAGTGGAAAAACTTCAGGTAACTGAATACTGAGGAGCTGAACTGTGATCATTAAATAATCTTTCCTAACTCAGAACAGAGAAACAGGGAGTTATCTTATGTTTTCATGGCCGTAGCAGAAATTAAACCACAGAACATAAGTTTTTTGAGTACTCTTGGAAGCCCATCCTTTAAGCACATGTGGTCCAGTATCATACATAATTGCTTTTACTCATTTTTGTTTGTTCATTTTTCTTTCTCTGTTAACCCCAAATGTGCAGCAATTATTGCTACTATGACTATTTGCTGCTATACCATAGTACAGAAATATAAAAACATTCATTTCTCTCACAGTAGTTTTAAAAATTTATTTCATTCATCCTCCTTTGTACCTGAGGTATATTGCTAAATAATAGAAGACTGACAACATGAAGTTAAACATCTAGCCAATAATCTAGACCAAGTAGCATGCTAATGATAATTACATTTCACCAAAGACTTCTTTTTAATTGAAAGTCTTAATGCTATCCAGAGATAACACTTCAGCTTCCTCATCCATCAGAAGACTCAAATATTCACTCGTTTCTTAATTTGGACAGCAAGCAAATGTTATGTATCAGAAAGCTTAGAATTAAGCTTAAGTCAAAGCTTATTTAGAAAACATGACGGACGTGGCTGCCATACTAAGTACAGCAACTCCCCACGGTGAATCCTTTTGCCTCTTCTCCTCCCACCAGCTCAACTGCAGATGCAAGATATGAATACTGCCGCCAGCACTTCCACTACTGCAAAAGCCCATACAAGCTTAGTCCATCGTTTTGTTACACTACCTCAATGAGAAGTCAATGTATTTAAAAGCACATTGTCAGAACATAGTTCACTTTGCCTCTGAAAAACAATTCTAAGAACAGGGATACTACTACCAGTCAGTAGTATTACTAACTACTAGTAGTAGTACTAGTAGTACTGCTACTAGTTAACTAACTAATTAGTTAGTAGCTAACTAATAGTAGTAATACTAGTAGTAGTCAGTTACATTCAGGAGATTTTCCCCCAATTGCATTGCTCAAATCTTACTGAGACATTTAAAGTTATTTACCCTGCAGTGTAATTACCACCTGCTTTTTGTTCTCTAATTACAACACAAACAAAGCAGACATGAGACGTACTTTTTGGTATTGCTAATTTTAAGGAAGCAACAAGTTGATTTAGCTAGTAGACAGAACCCAGACTTCTCAAGCAGGTGCAAAAACATAATCTCAAATTGGAATACAGCAAACAGTAGTAAACACTCCTTAAAGAAAACCACTAGATTTGTGGGGGTTTGTAAGATCTTCCAAACTCCATCCCACTCTAGTGCAATTACAGCTTTGTACACTCTGGCTTAGCAGCAAGATTTTCTGTTAAGATATCTCTTAGGAATGACGTGGAAAAAAGGCAATCCCAGCAGTGGAATGTGGAGTGAACATGTTCCCAGAAAGCAGGGGAAGGAGAGATCAGGAGATTCGCTAAGTCATCTTGAAGAAGCAGTGATGGGTTACTATAAAGGTTCCTAATTATTCATAGCAATTAAAAATCAAGACGGTTGACCCACTTACTTACCATTTTAAAGAGGAAGAATCATTTAAGTAACTTCATAAGTAAAAGCAGAGTGAGGGCCAAAAAATACCTTCAAGGAGATGAAAGGAGGAGCAAGAAGACAAAATCATGATTGAAATCAGAGGGTGTCAACCTTTGTTCCTACTGCCAGGGCACAGCCTCCACATTTCCAGAATATCCTCAGAAGCAAGCAGAGCAGCTCACTGCCAGTAAAGTAAATAAGGAAATCATGACACAACCAAGTTCCACAGACAAGCAGATATGCTTGATTAAGTGTGGGCAGAATTGCTCAGCTAAGGAGGGTTTATCCACATCTGTCTAACATGGTTCTACAATGAGTGGACAAGTCTTTCGAAGTTTCAAAGCAATCAGTTTCAAAGCAATCCTAATTTTCTAGTCTATTAAAATCAGCAACAGGCACAACCTGGGGTCAAATGGAAGAAAAAGATACAACAGAATTATGACCGTATTTAACAATGGCAAGTGAGGAGCAAATAAAGTGACTGATGAAATTCAATGCCAGTAACTACAAAAGAGGCCACGCAAGGAGAAAGATCATCCCAGCTACCCTTGTGGACCAAAAACTTCCTTCTGCCTTCTCCCCTTAAATGGAAACATTCTATTTGGTCGTCTGTTAATTTTATCAGAAGTTCTGCTGAGAATAATCAGAAAAAAACTACACAATAAGACTGAAGAATACCTCTGGGTTTTTCAGTATCTTGGTAACTGCATTCTTAAGAACTTGTAATTAGTCAGAGAACACTGATTAAATAGATGGGTGTGGGGAAAAGCAGGAAGACAGCATACAGACCTGGACTCTTCAGCTTTTAAATTGCTTGGGTGAGTATAATACTGCCAAAAAGAATGTTGATGAAGAACATTCACTGTGCCTCAAAAGAAGTCCAGCCCACTGAACACAATATGCCTGGCAGAACTTCCCCCTCTGGAAGTTCCTGACCAGGACTTCTTGAAGCTTGGTGACATGACGGGATAGCTACAGTTGGCTGGTATTTGTCAGACACCGGCTTAGGACTAGCCAGTATCTGACAAAACAAGTGCAATTTGCCCCAAAAGCCATTGTTCATCTTCTACAAACATTCCTCCAGACTTTTAAGTCCAGCTCTAGACAAGTTCCAGGTTTTGGAAAACTCTTCAGTACTTTTGTGTGGTATCAGTAAGAATGCAGGACAGAACAGGGCACCATTAACAGGACTGACAATAGTCCCTTTTAGGAGAAGAAACCTATTAATAGACATTGTGTGGTTACTGGGGACAGTTTTTCACAGCCCTGGTAATTCCTATCAGACTGGTAAGTGCCTCAACAGGCCAAAAGAACATTCTTGACCGCAGGTCAGACAAATTCTGTACGATGCTTTTCTCCTCACTCTGGAAGTAGTCTGCTTGATTATAGTTCTTCTTTTTTTGTACCATCTATTTGCAGCTCTTTGCAAAATACAGCCTCTCCAAGCACAACAGCAATGTAAGTAAAGGATTCTGCACCATGAAGAAAAAAGCATGGCATATTGTTTCCTGGTTCAGAAGCCCAATACCAAGCCTATGATTTTCCTGGAACACGACCAAGCATCAGCTGTCCATTTCTAGCAGCATGCCAGCAATGAGGGAAGGCTGAATTTCTTTAGATTGCTCAACACTCAGCACAGACCCTTCTGGGCTCAGGTGCCCAGAAACTGAAATCAGAGGGAAGAACAGCAGATAACATTAGGCTACAAAAGTCAAAAGAGAAGAAAGAATTATGGAGAAAATTATGGTTTTGTTCTATTCTTCCTCAAGACACCCAGACGCGATGGATGGTAAAACAAGTTGGAACACAGGGAAATATTATTAGGAATGAGGGTCTGAATATCAAGGAAATAAACAAGAGTATGTGTGGCCAAGACTAAACAGTGGGAAAAATGGCACTGGAGAGAACTCCTGCCAGACACAAGCTCAACCTAATACTAGAAGATTTCCACTTCTTCTAATCGTGGAATGTTCCTACATCTTCAAAACATCCTTTCAAGAGAGCCCAACACAGAGCAGTGTTTTGGTTTTGAAAGAAGACAGGTATTTGCTAAAGAGAGGCAGGGCCTCTCTTGGGATGGATAATTCAAATCTCTTTCTTTTAAATTATTATAATTTAGAAAATTAAAACGGCTCTCAGGCAGAGATATGGGATAGGAATAACAGTTCTTTACTAATAGTATAACAAGGCAAACAAACAACAACAACTACAGCAATTAATAGCGAAAACAGAACTAGGGACTTTGACGGAGCTTGGTCTTACAAAACTTGGGGCAGTTTGGTCTTTGGGGACTTTAAAAAAAAAGGTACTAAGCTGGAACGGTGGGGGATCCCGGGCTGGTGGATCAGATGAAATTTGGAGCTCTGTCGGTGGTCACTGGAGGGCAGGGGTGTCTGGCAGGCAGGCCAGTGCGGGCCTGCGGTGCAGAGCAGCTCTAAAACAGCGCTGAGGCAGTGGGACAGGGCTGAGACAGCTCCAGCAGGGCAGGAAAAGGAGAAATCAGGATCTTCTTGGACACACGAGCAGATGATGGCAGCTCTCTCTAGGATCAGGTTTCGGTGGTGCTAGTGAGAAGCTAACACAGCAACGGCAGCCCAGTCTGCTCTTGACGCAGACTACACTAAAAGTGAAGCTTTCGTCTCCCCCCCCACCCCCCCCGCCCCCCTCGCAGGGGGGGGAAACTCCTGGAGACAAAGGGTGTAGCTAAGTGCTAGTCTCTACTCAGCTTCTATGCTTTGTTCTACTAAGCACTTAGCACTACTAGCAATTAGTTGCTCTGCAACTCTTGGGAAAAAATTCTACAGGTGAAAAAAAAAACTAAACTAAACTAAAAAAAACCAACAAACTAAACAAGTCTAACTTCTAACATCAATCTACCTTGAATTTTTTCTTATACTAACATATTACATTTGAATTTAAACTTCTAAACTATATACATACATGCACTACTTTAATTATATACATATATACATGCAGATATGGGTACGGATACAGTGGCATGGGTAGTTCACTTTAAAACAAGGTCTCCTTGAGGTATGCATCGGGTCTGTCTATCTTTTTGCATTACTCACCAAGTGCAACTTGGTCTCTGAGCGAAGACAACCCCACGGATGGGATTGTCTTTGCTGGAGGCAGGATTAACTTAAACAGTTTTTCTCAGCATACTTCTCATGTGTACTACTGGAACTTTATCTTCATTCATTGTTCTCAGGGGCTTAGACTGGGCAGGGCTTGCTCGGTTGGTGGAACTTCTGGTGTTCACTAACTATGTGGCTTTTGCTAAATTCATCTCTTAGTTCTTGAAAGACCCCCCCACCCAGTGCTTTCAAGGTGGTTTTAAGCAGGCCATTGCATCGTTCAACTTTCTCGACAGCTGGTGTATTATAAGGGATGTGATATATCTATTCGATGCTATGTTCTTTAGCTTAGGTGTTTACAAGGCTGTTCTTGAAATGGGTCTCATTGTTTGACTCAATTCTCTCAGGGGTGCTATGTCTCTACAGGACTTGTTTTTTAAGGCTTAGGATGGTGTTCTGGGCAGTAGCATGGGGCACAGGGTAGGTCTCTAGCTATCTAGTGGTGGCTTTTACTATGGTCAGCACATAGCGCTTGCTTTGGCGGGTCTGGGGAAGGGTGATGTAGTCAATCTGCTAGGCTTCTTTATACTTATATTTAGACTATTGTCTCTTATACTATAGGGGCTTCACCTGCTTGGCTTGTTTGATGGCAGCACATGTCTCACAGTCATGGATAACTTGGGAAATACTGTTTATGGTTAGATCTACTCTTCGGTTTCGTGCTCACTTATAGGTGCCATCTCTGCTTTGATGTCTTGAAGCATCATGGGCTTATCGAGCTAGGAACAGCTCTCTTTTGTGCTGCTAGTCTAAGTCTATCTTTGATACTTTTATCTTGGCAGCTTGATCTACTTGCTCATTGTTTTGGTGCTCTTCATTAGCTCTGCTCTTGGGGACGTGGGCATCTACATGGCGGACTTTCACAGGCAGCTTCTCTACTTGAGTGGTAATGTTTTTCTATTCATCAGCAGCTCAGATTGGTTTTCTCTGACGCTGCTAGTTGGCTTTTTTCTACTTTTCTAGCTAACTCTACAGAGCATTGGCTACTATCTACGAATTAGTGTAGAGGTAGAGTTTTGGCTACTTTTCTCTTTCAGCAATGTCTAGGGCTAACTGAATGGCTTTGAGTTCAGCAAGTTGACTCGACTCACTTTCTCTTTCAGTGGCTTGTGCAACTTGTCGTGTGGGGCTCCACACGGCTGCTTTCTACTTCTGGTTCATGCTTACAATGCGACAGGAACTATCAGTGAAAAGAGCGTACTGTGTCTCTTCTACTGGCAGTTGGTTGTACGGTGGTGCTTCTTCAGCTCGTGTTACTTGTTCTTGCTCTTCTTCGTCTATGAGACTAAAGCTTTTACTTTCTGGCTAGTTGGTAATAACTTCTAAAATCTCAGGGCAGTTTGGGTTTCTAATACGGGCGCGCTGTGTGATGAGGGCAATCTATTTGCTCTATGTGGCGTCGGTGGCATGGTGGGTAGAGGGAACTTTTCTTTTGAACATTTACTCTAGCACAGGCAGTCGGGGCGCTAGGAGGAGTTGTGCTTCTGTGCTAATCACTTCTGAGGCAGCTTGAACTCTTTCATAGGCGGCTAAGATTTCCTTCTCCGTGGGAGTGTAGTTGGCTTTAGACTTTCTGTAGCTTCGGCTCTAGAATCTCAGTGGTCGGCTTTGAGTCTCACTTGGCACTTTCTGCTAAAGGCTCTAGGACAGGCTATTGTTCTCGGCTGCTGAGTAGAGCACATTCTTCACATCTGGTCTTGTCTTCACTGGGCTAAGGGCTACTGCATGAGCGATCTCTTGCTTGATTTGGGCAAAGGCTTGCTGCTGTTTAGGACTTTAGTGGAAATCGTTTTTCTTGCGGGTAACTAGGTAGAGAGGACTCACAATCTGGCTGTACTCGGGAATGTGCATTCTCTAAAAGCTTATGGCACTTAGGAAAGCTTGTGTTTCTTTCTTGCTGGTCGGTGGAGACATCGCGGTGATCTTGTTGATTACTTCTGTGGGTATCTGGCGACGTTTATCTTGCCACTTTACTCTTAAGAACTGGATCTCTCGGGCAAGTCTCTTGACCTTGCTTTTCTTGATGGCAAAGCTGGCTTCTAGGAGAATCTGGATGATCTTCTCTCTTTTTTCAAACACTTCTATTGCTGTGTTCTCTCACACAATGATGTCATCGATGTACTGCAGATGTTCTGGAGCCTCTCTTTTTTCTAGTGCAGCTTGGATCAGTCTATGGCAGATGGTGGGACTGTGCTTCCACCCCTGGGGCAGTCGGTTCTAGGTATACTGCACACTCTTCTATGTGAACGCAAACTGAGGCTCGCACTCTGCAGCCAGAGGAATGGAGAAAAACGCATTAGCAATGTTAATAGTGGCGTACTACTTCGCTGCCTTGGACTCCAGCTCGTACTGGAGTTCCAGCATGTCCGGCACAGCAGCGCTCCGTGGTGGTGTCACTTCATTCAATGCACGATAGTCTACAGTCAGTCTCTATTCTCTATCAGACTTGCGCACAGGCCAGATGGGGCTGTTGAAGGGTGAGTGGGTTTTGCTGACTACTTTTTGGCTCTCTAGCTCTCGGATAATTTTGTGGATGGGGATCACGGCATCTCGATTGGTCTGATACTGCTGGCGGTGCACCGTCAAGGTTGCAACTGGCACTCATTGTTTTTCTACTTTCAGGTGTCTTACTGCAGATGGGTTCTCTGACAGTCTAGGCAAGGTGTTTAATTTCTTGATGCCCTCTGCCTCTACAGCAGCTATTCTAAAAGTTCATCTGAGTCTCTTAGGGTCTTTGTAATACTTATTCTTGAGGAAGTCAATGCCTAGGATACACGGGGCCTTTGGGCCGGTTGCAATCAGATGTTTCTGCTACTTTTTCTTGGTTAGGCTCACTTCGGCTTCTCCTAGAGTCAGTTGCTGTGATCTTCTTGTCACTCTAGCAATGGAAATGGGTTCTGCCCCCACATGTCCCGATGGCATCAGGGTACACTGCACACCAGTATCTACCAAAGCTTCATATTTCTGTGGCTCTGATGTGCTAGGCTATCGAATCTACACAGTCTAAAAGACTCGGTTTTCTCGTGCCTCTTCCTGGCTAGAGGCAGGGCTCCTCTAGCACTGGTTATTATTCTTTTCCTGGGCATACATCGTAGAGGTTCTTTCAAGGGGATCTGACATATCATCTTCACTTCTATAATACTTGGTGGCTCGGTCATGGGAGGTTAAGGCTATCTTCATTTTAGCAGGACCTCCTCGGTTAGTGTTTCTCTCTTTGAGCTCACGCACCCGTGCTGCCAGGGCAGAAGTGGGTTTTCTATCCCACCTTCTTATGTCTTCTCTATGGTCACGCAAGAAAAACCACAGGTCAGCCCTTGGGGTGTACCTTCTCTCTCTAGTTGGAGGGCATTGGGCTCTGGCTCTGGGGCTTGTGACTCACACTGGTGCTGCATGGGAACTGTTCTTCTTCATCTCTTCTTTCATCTCACTCATCTCTTCTCTGAGTTCTTTAATCACAGCAGAGACTTGATCTTGCATTGGGCTACTGATCATGCTCTCATAGTTTCTGAGCCTATTGGCGACAGAACTTACTGTCTCTCGGTTGCTATCAGGATTGATCATTGCAATGAAGGTGGTGTATTGAGATGGTCTTTTACTTGCTAAGTTCTACAACATCTGCCTTGTGCACCTGACTTTGTCAGGGTCATTGTCATGCTGTCCACCCCTCCCAAAGAGTACTTCTAATATTGCTACTTCCTTTAGCTGTTGGATCTCTTCTTCAAGGGTTTTTTAATGACTTCTATGATGGTGCTCTTGCATTCTGTCTCTGTGGACAAACCTCTCCCTTACACTCATTAGAAGTCGCTCTTAAGAGGGGAAGGGGCTCTTGCTCTCTTACAAATACTTGATTCACCCCTGAGTCTTGGGTCAAGGGTCTCAAATTCTTTGCCTCACTACTATCTAGTTGCACGCTTGTACTTATAAGGTCTTAAACTCGAAGTAACTAAGTTGTATAAGCTTCATGTCTCTGTCGTGCAATATCTTTTTGCAGATTACGTAGGCTTTCATAAGTCAGGGACTCGGTGACAATCTCAACTTCTGGTTCCCCTGTGAGCTGTGAGGGCCTTCTTTTCTTATCTTTATTACTTGGGTGCTCTGATTTCATCTTATACTTCTTTGTTTCTACAGGGGCAACTGCAGCTGGTTGTGACTGGTCTTGTGGTTCAGCTGGAACCTGGACGGTTGTAACCTCCGTGGGTTCCACTGCTGCACCATCGGATTCTCTTTTTTCAGGGCAAGGGGAGGGCTTCTCACTAGCTGGGGAAGTGTATTCTTTCAGCACTTGGCCTATCTCACGTATCTCTTTCACTAGAACCCCCACCCAATCGGGGTGGTTCATTTCTGGGGTGGGCTGGAGAGCAGGGTCAGGCAGTGGGCCAGCATCCCCAGTCTCTGGGGCAGTATCAGGCCCTACAGCAGTATCTCTAGCCTCTGGGGCAGTGTTAGGCTTTACAGCAATATCTCTAGCTTCTGGGACAGTATCAGGCCCTACAGCAATATCTCTAGTCTGTGCAGTGCTCTAAAATGACTTCACTTTATCTTTGAAAGCTAAGTAAGCTAGGATTATCAGCAACATTTGGTTAGTTTCTAGAGGAAATTTGAACTCTTCAAAAGCTGGTAGAGCAGGCATAAGGAACTGGCTAAAAGTCTGGAAAACTTCCCTTACTGTCATCTCTTCACAGAAAGTACTATTCTTAAAGTAACTTTAAATACATCTACTTAGTATGTGGTAGCTACGTATCTACGTGCCTGCTGTCTAGAGCAAGTTAAAAATCAGTGAATTCTTCACTTTATCAGCTCATAAAACAAACTGGATAACAGCTACAGTAGCTTTTGTTATAGGGCCCACGTTTAGGTAAGGGCCTGCAAATGGGCAAAATAAAGCTCCAACCACATGCCACCCGAACTAGGATAAGTTAGACTACATGGCGTTACTTATCGAGGTTTCTATATCTAGTGCACAAGAAATCAGGTCACTTAAGAACTGTTATTCTTTTATCTCTCAATGCCCTCGAGCCCCACGTTGGGCGCCGGAATCTGTCTTGGTTTTGAAAGAAGACAGGTATCTGCTAAAGACAGGCAGGGCCTCTCTTGGGATGGATAATTCAAATCTCCTTCCTTTAAATTATTATAATTTAGAAAATTAAAACGGCTCTCAGGCAGAGATATGGGGATAGGAATAACAGTTCTTTACTAATAGTATAACAAGGCAAACAAACAACAACAACTACAGCAATTAATAGCAAAAACAGAACCAGGGACCTTGACGGAGCTTGGTCCTACAAAACTCGGGGCAGTCTGGTCTCTGGGGACTCTAAAAAAAAAGGTACTAAGCTGGAACGGTGGGGGATCCCGGGCTGGTGGATCAGATGAAATTTGGAGCTCTGTCGGTGGTCACTGGAGGGCAGGGGTGTCTGGCAGGCAGGCCAGTGCGGGCCTGTGGTGCAGAGCAGCTCTAAAACAGCGCCGAGGCAGTGGGACAGGGCTGAGACAGCTCCAGCAGGGCAGGAAAAGGAGAAATCAGGATCTTCTTGGACACACGAGCAGATGATGGCAGCTCTCTCCAGGATCAGGTCTCGGTGGTGCCAGTGAGAAGCTAACACAGCAACGGCAGCCCAGTCTGCTCCTGACGCAGACCACACCAAAAGTGAAGCTGCCCCCCCCAGCCCTCATCTCCCCCCGCACCCCCCCCCCGCCCCCCTCGCAGGGGGGGGGGGGGGGGAACTCCTGGAGACAAAGGGTGTAACTAAGTGCTAGTCTCTACTCAGCCTCCATGCTTTGTTCTACTAAGCACTGACAAACACCCAGCAATCAGTTGCCCCGCAACTCCTGGGAAAAAATTCTACAGGTGAAAAAAAAAACTAAACTAAACTAAAAAAAACCAACAAACTAAACAAGTCTAACTTCTAACAAGCAGCAACTAAAATAAGTGCTCTCAATACAATTTCCCAGAAAGATTGAAAGCCTTGCTTAGTGCTCCTAATAGATCTAGGTCCAGATCTTCTTTCAACAGCCACTTTGAGAGAGAAGAGCACAATTCAGATTATATAATTCAAGTATCAGCAGTTTGCCTTAATAAACCTTTTCATTTAATGTTATTTCTTCTAGAATCAAATGACTAAGCCATGTTCTGGATTTCCAGACACAGAGCCTCACTTGTCTAACTGCCAATGTGTCTACATTACTTTTGTAACAGAAGCAACATCTTAGGATGGGAAACTCGCTAAGTTTTTACACGAAATTGTTTCTCTCCAAAAATGTCAACCACACTAAAAAGCTTATGAGAATGAGTAAGTTGAAAATAACTGTGAGGCTAAAATGTTTTTAATGAACAGTTCATCTGGAGGAAGAAGTGCAGACAAATGCTTAGCTCCGTATGACATGGTTAATACACTTCTGTGAAATGATAACATGCTTCTGGGTGATAAGGGCAATTCAGGTTTTTGCTTTTCACTTGATATGAAAGAAAAGCTGTCTAATATTCATTATATGCCTTGTATATGGTTTACATCATATTTGCTTGTGTATTATCAAGTACCAAACAAAAAGCACCAACCCTCTACTAGTACCCTACAGGAGGAAAGCACTGGGGCTACATGAGCAGACCATACAGCAGAGTCAGGTAAAAATTACGTTCACCAGCTGAGGTTAGCATTTACCAGCCTGCAATGCAATATTATTTGGGGTCAGGCAGGAAGGATCAGTACTTTAAGTGAGAAGTCTCTAGCGTCAGTTCCCTGATTTGTGAGGATTACTCAAAATTGCAGTTACAGAGTGCATAAGCTGTTCTCTTTTGATTCATGAACAATCTGAATTACATAAATGAAGTTCAAAGAAATATCTGCACATTGAGGTCATTGTGAGTGTGAACTTTTTCATTCACTTCACACTACTGTAGAACTGTATTCAATGGAAAAAAATATTTTTCTTCCTGAAAAAACTAGTTTAATCTCTTTTTCTCTTCCTCTCAAGTTCCCAAGTATATGTACCTTCATCCCTGATACTATCTCTATCACTATTTCCACATGGAAAATTTTTAAAGAGGCAAAAATACAAAAAAAAAATCAATGCCATCACTATTTTCTTATTTTACAAAGCCCTTATTTGTGTTTACTGTGTACATCCTAGTAGCCCTCTAAAGATGTCAGTATGGATTGCAATAGATACAATGGATGACGAAAGGAGGAAACAAATACCACCTGGAAGTTACGACACAGGCAGAAAAAAAGTGGTTGCAATCTCTTCACTTTCTTTCCTTGATCCCACATTACAGCAGCACTACCAATGAGAGAGACACTTCCAGATTTCCTGCATACTGTAGGTATATACCTGTAAGAACATCCAGTGAACCTGGACAAGTGGTTTACCTCAGTTAACACCTACTGCTAGTGTTAAAAAGCAAACAAAGCAAACAAAGCAACAGTACCATTCATCCATTTTAGGAGTACATGGTCAAAAGCCAGGTGAAAATGTGCAGCTACTTCCGCTATTTCCAGCTGGAACTTAAGAATACATGAAGTTATTGCCCTAGAAACACTGGTTTTGGGATATTCCTTATATTGTTTCTACATAGCTAATAAAAGGATAGTCGCCTAATTCAGAGCTTCGTGACATGAATTAGAGAAAACACACATGGACAAGCCAAATGTTTTATGAACCCTGGAAAGACCAAAGCTGTCCTTATTTCCCTGAAGAAACCAATGCCAACCTAACACTCAAAAAACTACCACAAACCAAACCAGCTCTTGCAGCAGGTCTAGATTTCACCTTATTCCTCTGTTTTGTCCCAAAGATCCACAGCATCACACTCAATAAAAAGAAACACTGAAACACTTCTAGCAATGGATTCAGATGGTGGTCTTTAAAGAGACTATGCATCATCACAGAGGGACAATCTACCTAAGAGTTCAGGAAAAGGCTCCATACCCACTCATGCCAGTGAAAAACTGATCCCTTCAAACACAAATCAGAACATTTTCTTTAAATGATATAGATGTCTTTGATCACTTTGGAAAGGCTAAAAATGGACACATTGTCACCACAGAACAAAATACAAGATGAGTCATCTACAGTGAAACCAACTAATGCTTATGAATAACAGTTTTTCCTTGGTATGCAAACCAAGTGCTACTGGGAAAGGAGCAGTTTCTTACAAGCACGAGAACAGAAGTAATTTCCCTTTTCTCCTTACTCATAAACGCATGCACTCTTCCAGAAACATGGTTTCACTGCTGAGTAAAGTTTATTACTATTTCTGTCAACAGCCTTGCTGACCTCTGTCCTTACATGAAAATGTTATCAAAGCTCCCTCCCTTGTGATGGATGTGACCGCTTTCTGAAGTTTACTCTGAACATCACAGCCACTGACATTTTACCAGAAGATGAGTATTAGATAGACATAATCCACCTAAACAATTGTTGCAAAAACATGCTCAAAAATCTAGGTACCACATTCACAAAGACAACAGAAAAACTGCACAAATTTCAGTCAAATGGCAAAGCAGCAGGTCAGTCGTAAGTAGATTTTACTGAAAATCACAGATTAGTCTGAACACTACTGTTTCCATTCCATTTATATAGCTGGATTATTTCTGCATCTTTGTTAGTTCTGCAGTTGCTTTCTCTCCAATGTGGGGGTGTGTGAGGGGGGGAGCCAACACAAAAAAAACCCCCACGACCACAAAACCCCCACAATTTCACAATTTTCTGAAAGCCTCCAAGGTAAAGTTGAAAATCTGAACTCCCCAAAAAGCTAAGCAAAAGACATGATACACAAATCTACATCAAAAAGTTGTGGTTTAGCATTTCAACTGGAATTTCTTTTTTTTTTTTAATAATTCCAGACCTCCCCCCAATGACAAACTTACAAGTACAAACAGCATCCTTATTTCTGACAAGTGAGTAATCTAGTAGGATTCACAGCCTTTATCTAGATCCTTCTGTACATTTATACTTCTTTTTTCAATATAATGGCTGCAATGCAGTCCATTTTCAATTTTAAATGCAAGCTATAGGATGTGAAACCCAGAAAAACCTGCTTTTACAGTCAACTATATTACCCTTTTCAGCTGTAGAACCTTTCTAGGCAGCAAACTGTTCAAGACATAAGCAATCACAAACCAAAAAATACAACATGCTGAATTCACTCTACTTCCCTGCATTAGCTTTTTCACCCAGTTTGTCATACAACTCATCTTGCTCCAGGATCCCCTGCGGAAAGAAGTTGTGTTTCCTTCTTCAAGAAACTGTCTTGGAGCTGTGACAAAATCATGACATTAAAATCTTTGTGTAGCCAAAGGTCAGATAACACATACATACAGGCAATGTTTGTCTGCACTGTCTGTCCACTTATGTGGATAATAAGGAGATTTTTTTCAGACCATCTTGTGTGGCAAGGTTTTGGTGGCTGGCTACAGGGACAGCCTCTGTCAGATGATGTCAGAAGCTTCCTCTCAGTACAAGAGCCAGTGCAGCCAGCTCCAAAATAGAACCACCACTGGCCAAGGCCAAGCCCATCGGTGACAGTGGATCTGTCACAGCACGTGACACATCATGTCACAGCACAGTGGACAGCATCTCTAAGAGAACATTTTTAAGAAGGGGAAAAACTGGTGCACAACAGCAGAGAAACAGACCTCAGAGTCAGTGAAGGTGGGAGCGGAGATGCACCAGGCACTGGAGCAGAAATTCTTCTGCAGCCTGTGCTGAAGACTATGATGAGGCAGGCTATCCCCCTGCAGCCCACGGAGGTCCATGGTGCAGCAGAGATCACCTGCAGCCCACGGAGGACTCCACATCTGAGCAGGTGTCTGAAGGAGGATGTAACCACGCTCTAAGACATAGTAGGGCAGTTGATGAAGAACTGCAGCCCATGGGAAGGACTCATGCTGGAAAAGTTGGGATGGACTTCATGCTGCAGCAGGGAAAGAATGTGAGGAGGGAGGAGCAGCAGAGATAAATGTGATAAACTGACCACAGCCCCCATCCCCCATTTTCCTGAGCCACTCAGATGGAAGAGGAAGTCTGGAGCTGAAGTTGAACATGGGAAGAAGGGAGGGGTGGGGGAAAGATGTTTTAGGGTTTGTTTTTATTTCTCATCTTTCTCTGACTTTTCATTGGCAATTAATCAAATTAATTTCTCCAAACTAAGTTTGGTTTGCCTGTGACTGTACTTGCTGAACCTTCTGTCATACATTTTCTTCACTGGCCAGATGAGGAAGGTGAGTTATTAGAGAGGCTTTGGTGGGCACCTTGTATTCAGCCAAAGTTATCTCATCACAACATAACCTCCTTTCTCCACTGAATTTTACTTTAGTTGCCATATTGTCTCATTTTATATGTTCTGCACAAATGAACTGTACTCTGGAATTTGCTTCATGTCTCCTAATTCAGTAACATACTATGGAGGCAACAGTGGATTTAGTATCTCTTTCTCTGCAGTTGCCAGTTCTCAGCTTGTGATATCCTCTTTGACTTAGTAAGGTAAAGTATCTCATCTCTGGGTGATCTTGCCTGGCGAGTTATCATCCACTCTCACTCTGCTCCATCAGGAATTCCCACAACCCCATCACACTCTTACCTTTCTCAAGTAAACAAGACCCAGCTCTCCCAAACACTCCTACTACCATAGCTCCTTGTGCTCCAACTGATACTCATGGTAACATCTGAAAGCAAAAGCAGCAACACAGATGCATGTCAGCCAATACCTGTGACATATCCACATAGACCTCAGCAGTTTTCAGTTGTTTGTCTAGCAGCTTAGCAGCCAGAATAACCCTTTGACATGAAAACTTTGAAAGAGGACAAGTTACTGCAGTTATATCCAGGCTATATGGTCATTTTAAGAGACTAACTAATTTTGATGGGGATTGTTATCACCGGTATTTTTATACAACTGAACAAACTATCACTGTTGCTCTTAATGAAGGCATACCTCTCTCCAGTTCCCAAGACAGGGCTCCCACATTTACACAAAAAGCATATACACAGATTTAAAGACACGTATAGTCCAGTTTTCTTTTAAGCATGAAGACAAGATCTCAGTAAGTAGCGTATAGAACTGGAAGAGAAGTTTCAAAGTAGCTGGATCATCCAGTCCCAACAGGAGAATCGTTAGCTATACCACTGCATACTGTAGATAAGTTTCACAAAAAACAAAAAAAAAAACAACCTGTAAATTTACAACGCATTCAACACACATAATTCTAGGAAACTATAGAGCCAGTTTCAGCAAATCTTTTTTATGTATCTCACATAATGCACTGAGGCAATTAGAAGTAGAGGACTGTGGCCAATGCCAAATGGCAGATCTTTTAAGAGATACAGAGATGACTGTTTATATATATGAGGTACCTAAATTTGTGTGTCTGTCTGTGAGCATTTCCACATGCATGTGCTATTTGTCTCTAGAAGCAAACAAACTCAAAGTATGCATGTCAAAAGATAAAGGGTTAGGACTTAAGACACTGGCTTTAACATCAGTCATCACCAGTTTTGAACTCTCAAGCTTTCTTTAAGATCACCAGTATGTTATTAAGAGTAATAGCCAGTGGAAAAATAGAGAATAGTCCACAGAAATCTATATGTAAAGGAGACTTCGAATGAATAACAACCTTGTGACTTGAGATATATCATTTTTTTGTTTCAGCACACCACCCTTTTCAATTTCAACAGCTTCTGTGTTATCTTTAAAGCAAAACAAAGATTTCTAAGAGTCTCTCTATAGTAATGAGGATTAGCCACTGGACTTCTGGATGAATGTCTCTTGCCCTTCTCTTCACAAATACACATTTCAGAGTACAATAGCACATGACTTGTTAAACATAGGCATAAAGAGTGAAATCAACACAGACCAGTAAATCAGACATTAGTTTTGTCTCCATGATACTTGATTTGCAAAGCTGAAGCATGACTATTTGTGGTTGATGGTGAGAATTATGTCTACACTTTTGAAGGCAATATGAAGCAAATCTGCTCCTCAAAACCTGCCTCCATCTGCTCTGTCTCACAATGCTTTCTGGAAAGTAACATCTGCAGTGCTTAGGTGAGTAAATTTAGAACTTAAACTCTCACTGCCAAGTTTTTCCAAAACAAAATATGCTACAGCCAGAGCAGAACTCTGCAAGTTCAGACTTAACCAGAGATGAGACTGCCACATTTCTTCTTAATATATAAAACAACCAAAGTCCACTTCCCCTTCTTTCATAAGTAATACATTTGTAACAATAGCAGCTCGCTTCATGTGCAAAAGTCTTCCTTGGTAACACCAGAAGAAGAAAGTTCTGAGCCCAGTTTTGCAGTTCATACAAAACCCTCACAATGAATCCAAGGATTGAACCAAGACAGCATTTTGTTTACCAGTGCTGAGAATCATATCTCCCAGGACATGATTTTTCACCCTCAGCCTGCTAGTTTTATTTTCCATTGAGGACTCTGGGCAGCCATGGAGAATAGGTAACCAAATGTCCTGGTTTCCCCTCTCTTAAGACTTTGTGATAGCTTTCCCCTTTTGATGTCATTGGTCCAATGATAACATAAAAAGCTTCAGTGGTCACAAGAACGTTGAACATGATAATCAGCAAGAGGGGCAGTTAGCCCACCAAAGGTTTTTTAACTGCACTTTGAAATTTGTTTTTCCAGCAACAGCATTGAAAAGGACAAGCCTAATTGGCCTGGGAGGTAGCAACAGCAAGATAAAAGCCTACACAGCCATAAGAATAATCCAGGAGGTTCCAGCATGACTCCTCAAATGAGCTGAAAGGAGCACAAAATTTTTAAACACAAAGAGCAGCAAACCCAAGACAGCAAGAGTTAGGCAAAGCAAGGTAAAGGCTTAAACCACAAATATTTATGCAAAATGACATCTCAAATTCATCACATGGACTGACTGCAAGGAAGAGACACCTGACACCCACAATCCAAAAAGGCACCACATGGGCTCCAACACGGCTGAAAAGTTCTTTTCAGTACCACACATAGCTGTTAGGAACTTGAAATTTCAAGCCTCTATAAGCCGGTGGTCTACATAAGGGAACACAAGTGTATTTGTAAGCCACAATTCTTCAGATGCACTGTGTCTACAATTCAAGAACAATGGGGTTATCGGACCAAAATGGTCATATTGATGAGCTACCTTGTTTCTCAAAATAGGACAAACTCTCACAGAATGTGCAATGCTCTCCTAGGGTGACATTATGTTTGTATACCCTATTGTCTGATGAGTGATGCCAGATATTACATCCTGTACCTTTAAATGTGGGTCTGAGAGCAAAAGGGATGGGGAAGCGCGGTTTGGTTTTCTTCCAGGAAAACTCTGCTCCCTGGAGTGGCCTTGAACTGGGGGAGTTCAGCACGTGGCGAGATGGAGAGAGGCTCTGCTTTTTTTTTTCCAGTTAGTTAGTTAGTTGTAGCTAGTTAGTTAGCTGTAGGTCTTGTAGCTAGCTGAAGTGGTTTTTTCCTCTTTTTTTTCTTTCTTTCCTTTCTTTTTTTTTTTTTTTTTTTGCCTCTCCTCAGACCTGTTCAAATCTCTCTGGACTGAGGACCTGGGGAAAGCACCAGGGGGCTTCCACCTGAGACCCACCCCACCAAAGACCAACTCTGCGCAGTAACTCCTTTTTTCTCCCAGCGCCCGAGGAATGGAGCAATAGAACAGAGCAACTATCTTCGGGCGTGGGAATCTTCTCTCTCTAAATTTGTCATCTCTCCAGAGCGGCACAAAGTTCTTGTCATCGGGTATTGTTCAATTTATTGTGCCTGGGAGAGCTTTGCCTAATTAATAAACAGGTTTTTTCCACTTCTCTCTGAGGAAGTCTTTTCCCAAACTGGTTGGGGGAGGGGAGGGAGGGCTCCTTAGGAAGTTTTCTCCCAAATCTGCCTGAAACCAGGACAACCTTTCTGGTGCCCAAACGTGGGGCTCAAGAGAGTGGGAAAAACCCTGTACTAATTGGTTTTTTTTCTTTTTTTTGGGCTGCCAGTACTCTGTATTGGTATAAAGCAGTCAGTAACTATGTTGTTGAATGCATGTCTCTCGGGGTGGGGGCCTTGATGTGTTTTGGATCCCTAGGCATCTTTGAGGTCTTAATACCTTTGTGGTCCCTAGGTTTATTTTCACACCCAGAGATAGCTCCAGTATTGTCCCTAATATGTAGTTTTTACAGCAGAGGGACACGGATTAGAGTAGCTATTGGCCCTGGCTTGATGGTAACGATTTGTAGGAGGTTTATAAGGCTGCTGGAATCTATTCCTGGTATGTATGGTTCATGATTATGGTTATTCACCCTGTTTGTTGGAGGAGGAGCAGGGGATGAAGCGTTGCAGTCTTTTGTTTCCTTCTTCTCCTTTAAATCTGTTACATCATTATTGGAGAATGTTCAGTTTCCCCTGAGATTTAAAGAGACCATCTTTCTGGTATTTAATCTGGTACGCCTCCTCTATACAGTCTGCAGCTTCCCTAGAATATAGGCTGAGATTTCTAGAGGGGCTGATGAAATCCCTGACCCAGGAGTTGACCCAGGCATAGGAAATCCGGAATGGTGTGGAGAATGGGAGGATATGGGTCAACTCCTCAAAGAATTCTCTGACCCTACAGTCTGGGATTTTCCACGTGAACAAATTCAGAATCCAGCAGAGCTGGGGAAACACCCGAAAGAGAAGTACCATGGTGACTCTAAGGTGGAAAAGATCATTGCAGTAAGCTGGGCCCTGGCATATGTTTATTGCACACTGCTAGATACTGTAGGGCAGCAGACAGAGGCAGGGGGGAAGGAATACAAATCAACAGCTACCCCAGTCACTCAGGCTGCAGCCAACACCCCAGTTATGAAGCCAGCAGCTAAACTAGAACCTGAGCCTGAGCTGGCAGCTAAACCAGACAGTAAGCCTAAGCCCCTGGCAGTTGCTCTCGCAAAGAAGCACACACACAAAACCGATCAACCAGTGGACGACAATGACCCAAGACAAGGACCTTTACCAAAATCAGAAGCCAAAGGTTCTGGCACAGGATCAGAAGCCAATATTGATTCCTTTTCCCTGAAGGACCTTGGGGACCTAAGAAAGGATTACCAGCAACAACCTGAGGAATCTGTAATTAGTTGGTTAGTCCGTCTTTGGGATGCTGCAGGTGAGGCTACAATTCTGGACGGCATCTGGGATCTATCACATGAGATGTCAACCAAGAGATGATGAGAGAGGCCAATCCCAGCAGTCTCTGGGTACAAGTCCTAGGAAGTGTGGCAGAAAGATATCTGTGTGCAGATGATCTCTATATGGAGCAAACCCCGTGGAAGACCATAGAACAAGGGATTCAATGCTTGAGATAAATGGCAGTGGCAGAGATGGTCTTCTCAGATGACATAAACACTAGGAATCCAGACTTGGTATCATGTACATCTGTGATGTGGCGAAAACTTATATGACTTGGGCCAGTAGAATATGCTTCTGCTTTAGCAGTAATGAAGCGGGAGGACATGGAGGAAACTGTGCTTGATATGGCAAAGAAGCTCCAAGCATATGCAGATGCTGTGCATGGCCCAACACACACCAGAATTGCAACTGTAGAAACACACCTACAGAAACAAGAGGATAAGATAGAGGAGAATCATAAGAAACTCAGGGAGGAGATTAGAGAGGACCTTCTCCAAATCTCAGCAGTACAAATCAGAATTTCTGGTACCCCCCAGATAGGGAGACAGGGTACACTCCATGAGCTGAGCTGTGGTTCTTCCTGCGGGATTGCGGAGAAAATATGAAGAGATGGGATGGAAAATCTACAGTTGCCCTGGCACAATGGGTGAGTGAATTGAAGGAAGGCAAGACTCAGAGAGGGAGTTCCACCAAAAGGGAAGCTCCAGTTGCCCGTAGCCAAACTGCCAGGTATGATGATGATGACATGTCCAACCCCCTTGAAGGAACCTCTAAGACATATGCTCAAGAAAAGAAGGATAACCAGGCTCAGAGGGGCCCTGCCTCTAGCCAGGTAGAGGCTAGGGAGAACCGCATTTTTTGGACTGTGTGGATTCGTTGGCCTGACACATCTGAACCACAAGACTATGAGGCCTTGCTTGATGCTGGTGCGCCGTGCACATTAATGCCATCAGAATCTGTCTCTATCACTGGTGTGACAGGGGGATTACAGGATTTTACTTTGGTGGAGGCAGATGTGAGCCTGACTGGAAATGAGTGGAAGAAACACCCTATTGTGACTGGCCCAGAGGCCCCATGCATTTTGGGCATAGATTACCTCTGAAGTGGGTATTTCAAAGACCCAAAAGGACTCAGGTGGGCATTTGGGATAGTGGCTGTAGTGACAGAGGGCATCCAGCAATTGAACACCTTGCCTGGGCTGTCTGAGAATCCATCTGCAGTAGGACTTCTGAAACGACAAGAGCAGCAGGTACCAATTGCCACTTCCATAGCGTACCGCCGACAGTACAGAACAACTTGAGATGCTGTAATTCCAATCCATAAGACGATTCGAGACCTGGAGAGCCAAGGGATGGTCAGAAAAACCCATTCACCCTTCAACAGCCCCATTTGGCCTGTGCATAAATCTGAAGGAGAATGGAGACTGACTGAGGACTACTGTGCATTGAATGAAGTGACACCACCACGGAGCGCTGCTGTGCCAGACATGTTGGAGCTCCAGTACGAGCTGGAGTCCAAGGCAGCGAGGTGGTACGCCACTATTGACATTGCTAATGCATTTTTCTCCATTCCTTTGGCAGCAGAATGCAGACCCCAGTTTACCTTTACGTGGAGGGGCGTGCAGCACACCTGGAACCAATTGCCCCAGGTGTGGAAGCACAGTCCTACCATCTGCCATGGACTGATCCAGACTGCACTAGAAAAGGGTGAGCGAGGCCCCAGAACATCTACAGTATATTGATGACATCATTGTGTGGGGGAACACAGCAACAGAAGTGTTTGAGAAAGGAAAGGAAATCATCCAGATCCTCCTGGAAGCCAGTTTCACTATCAAGAAGAGTAAAGTTAAGGGACCAGCTCATGAGATCCAGTTCCTGGGAGTAAAGTGGCAAGATGGATGACGTAAGATTCCTACTGATGTCATCAACAACATTACAGCGATGTCTCCACCAATCAATAAGAAGGAAACACAAGATTTCCTAGGTGCCATAGGTTTTTGGAGAATGCATATTCCTGAGTATAGTCAGATGTGAGCCTTCTTTACCTGGTCACCCGCAAGAAAAACAATTTCCAGTGGGGCCCTGAGCAGCAACAAGCTTTTGCCCAGATCAAGCAGCAGATCACTCATGCAGTGGCCCTTGGCCCAGTGAGGACGGGACCAGATGTGAAGAACGTGCTCTACTCTGCAGCCAGGAGCCATGGTCTGTCCTGAAGCCTTTGGCAGAAGATGCCTGGGGAGACTCGAGGCCGGCCACTAGGATTTTGAAGTTGAAGCTACAGAGGGTCTGAAGCCAATTACACCCCAAAGGAGAAGGAAATCTTAGCAGCCTATGAAGGAGTTCAAGCTGCCTCAGAGGTGATTGGCACAGAAGAACAACTCCTCCTGGCACCCTGACTGCCTGTGCTAGGGTAGATGTTCAAAGGAAAGGTCCCCTCCACCCATCATGCCACCGATGCCACATGGAGCAAGTGGATTGCTCTAATTACACAGTGCACCCATATGGGTAAACTGAATCGCCCTGCGATTTTTGGAAATAATTACCAATTGGCCTGAGGGTGAAAATTTTGGTCTCACAGATGAAGAACAAGAGCAAGTGACACAGGCTGAAGAGGCTCCACCATACAACCAACTGCCAGCAGAGGAGACGCATTATGCTCTTTTCACTGACGGTTCCTGTTGTATTGTAGGGATGAACCGGAAGTGGAAAGCAGCCATGTGGAGCCCCACAGGACAGGTTGTTGAGGCCACTGAAGGAGATGGTGGATCAAGCCAACTTGCAGAACTCAAGGCCGTTCAATTGGCCCTGGATATTGCTGAAAGAGAGAAGTGGCCAAAGCTCTATCTCTATACTGATTCATGGATGGTAGCCAATGCTCTGTGGGGATGGCTGGAGAAGTGGAAAGAAGCTAATTGGCAGCATAGAGGAAAACCAGTTTGGGCTGCTGAGGAGTGGAAAGACACTGCCCAAACTGCTACCAGGGTAGGGAGACACTACCTGTGAAAGTCCGCCATGAGACATAGCTCACATCCCCAAGAGTAGAGCTAATGAGGAGCATTGAAAAAACGAGCAGGTAGATAGGGCTGCAAAAACAGAGGTGTCAAAGATTGATTTAGTTTTGGAACACAAGGGAGAGCTGTTCTAGCTCAATGGGCCCATGATGGCTCAGGCCATCAGGGTAGAGATACCACTTATAAGTGGGCACAAGACCAAGGGGTGGATCTAACCTTGGACAGTATTTCTCAGGGTATCCATGACTGCGAGACATGTGTTGCCATCAAACAGGCCAAGCGGGTGAAGCCCCTATGGTATGGTGGACAGTGGTCCAAATATAAGTATGAAGGCAGGTTGATTATATTATACTACCCCAGACATGTCACAGTAAGCGCTACATGCTCACAATGGTGGAAGCCACCATGGGGTGGCTAGTGACCTACCCTGTGTCCCATGCTACTGCTCGGAACACCATCCTAGGCCTAGAGAAGCAAGTCCTGTGGAGGCATGGTACCCCTGAGAGAACTGAGTCAGACAACGGGACTCATTTCAAGAACAGCCTTATCAACACCTGGGCTAGGGAACATGGCATTGAGTGGGTGTACCATATTCCCTACCATGTACCAGCTGCGGGCAAAGTGGAGAGGCACAATACACTGTTAAAAACCCAGTTGAAGGCATGGGGATCTTCCAAAAACTGGGAGCAGCATTTGGCAAAGGCCACCTGGTTGGTCAACACCTGAGGCTCCACCAACCGAGCAGGCCCCGCCTAGGCTGAGCCTCTGCACACAATAGACTAAGTCCCAGTGGTACATGTCAGAGGTTTGTTAGGGAAGACAGTGTGGATCAAGTCTGCCTCAAGTACAGGCATTCATTCATGGGGTGGTTTTTGCTCAGGGAGCAGGTTGCACATGGTGAATAATGAGGAAAGATGGGACAACACGATGTGTACCTCTGGGAGATCTGATTGTTGGGTGAGAATAATTTGTAAACATCACTGTCTGCTGGATGCTACAGCCATTGTCTGTACATTAAACCACACAGATATGAAATAGAAGGAAATGAGCAAGTGTTGAAGGTATGAGCAAGTATTAAAGGTATGAGCAAAATAAGAGAGTGGGGAATCCTGCCGCCCTGCAGCCTGAGGCCTAGATTCAGTGGCTTGGTGTGGAACATGACAGGAGCATGATGGGTATTGCTTGCATTTTTGTGGGGGGAACGAATGGAAGTTTTATGTAGATATGTGGAACATCTGTTGGTTTTGGTCGTAAGCTGACAATATGGGGATAAGGGGTGGAATGTCCTAGGGTGACATTATGTTTGTATCCCCTATTGTCTGTTGAGTGATGCCAGATATTACACCCTGTACCTTTAAATGTGGGTCTGAGAGCAAAGGGGATGGGGAAGCGCTGTTTGGTTTTCTTCCAGGAAAACTCTGCTCCCTGGAGTAGCCTTGAAGTGGGGGAGTTCAGCATGTGGCGAGATGGAGAGAGGCTCTGCTTTTTTTTTTCCAGTTAGTTAGTTAGTTAGCTGTAGGTCTTGTAGCTAGCTGAAGTGGTTTTTTCCTCCTTTTTTTCTTTCTTTCCTTTCTTTTTTTTTTTTTTTACCTCTCCTCAGAACTGTTCAAATCTCTCTGGACTGAGGACCTGGGGAAAGCACCAGGGGGCTTCCACCTGAGACCCACCCCACCAAAGACCAACTCTGCGCAGTAACTCCTTTTTTCTCCCAGCGCCCGAGGAATGGAGCAATAGAACAGAGCAACTATCTTCGGGCGTGGGGATCTTCTCTCTCTAAATTTGTCATCTCTCCAGAGCAGCATGAAGTTCTTGTCATCGGGTATTGTTCAATTTATTGTGCCTGGGAGAGCTTTGCCTGTTTAATAAACAGGTTTTTTCCACTTCTCTCTGAGGAAGTCTTTTCCCAAACTGGTTGGGGGAGGGAGAGCCCTTTAGGAAGTTTTCTCCCAATCTGCCTGAAACCAGGACAATTTCCAAGTCATTTTTATGTCTGAGAAGACCATCCTTGCCCCCTTGGATATACTGATGGAGTTAGTGTAGGATAACTTTCTAGCACAGGCAATCCCTAAGCAGTAACTCCAAAGGCATTGCATAATAAATATCAAAGCATGTCAGTATACAGATATTCAACAACCAACTGTACTAAGCAGTATTAAAGTATTCTCACCTGCTGCTCTCTGAAGAGATCATAAGGTCTTTCATGGTTATGCTAGACCTTCCTCTTAAAGAGAGGCAATAAACCTTAGAGAACATTTCTTCTTTGAATTGTGTAAATTTAAGATCTTTAGAAGATCAAAATTAAAACCACTCCAGGTGGCCATCATTCAGGTATCTCTTTTCTGGACAATGAACCCTATTTTGAAAATCCATAGAGACATAAAAGTCCATAACTAGATACGGCACCTTGAAAACAAAGCTCTCTTACAGTCTTGTACAGTGGTAGAATGATCTCCTATGTCTTGCTTTCTAATCCAAACTATTAGACTTCTTCTTTACCTCTTTTGCTACTTGAGACCAAAAAAACCCCAAGGGGCTAAACCAGTATAAAATGGAGAAACACAAAGGTGCAGAAGAACTAAGTTACTAGAAACAGTTACCTGTCTATGACGTCAGTCAAAAACAGAAAATGCAGCATCTGACAGGAAACAAAATCTTGACATAATGCAGCAACGTCATAGAAACGCAACAGAATAATAAATGAAACAAATGGCACTACTCTTTGTTTTAAAATGCTTTAAAACCACTTTTGCCCCAACCTAGCTGAAGACTCAGTAACTCCAGAACACCCTGGCATCCTCATTTGGCTTCACTACACACACAGCCCACAAACAAGAGATGCAGACGATGCTTCAGTTAATTCACAGTAAACAAGTCCATAACAATATGGGCAGTTCAGGATACTTTGAAAATACTTTGATATCATTCAGTTACTTTGAAAATTCTCTTTTATGGCACAAGTGTTTTAAGAGTGACCCTCAAAAGAAATCAGTTGCTACATGAACATCAGAAATAACAAAAATCTGTGTTCATGGAATTTTGTTATGTATTTTTATGTTTTCTCCCACAATAACACAGTTCGCCGCCAAACCTTTACAATTCCCATTCCCTGCAATTCCTTTGATTTCCTCAAGATCCTCCTTTATTTCCTGTGTCCCTGTCAGAGAGATCATACACTGCAGCTGTTCGGAAGCAAAATACTGTCCAACTGCCCAACAACTACCTTTGTCCATGGATCAATAAAGTCAGACAAAACAGCATCAGATCCCCTCAAACTGTTTGCTTGAGAGAGCAGACTAATTTATCTGATACTGACCAGTAATTTTCTAGAAGTCTTTATAAAAAACACTAAAAAGCCTCCCCCAAGTTTGAAGCTATTTACAGAGAAACAGGACTGAGTGAACATTCTTTACTTAAGAGTGCCAATTTCACTTTTACATGGGAAGGCGGCCTGAGGAGGTCATATACTGCAGTTGTTCACTCTTTTCCTACTTCCTGCTATGTTCATATTTTATATTATTGACTGAATTCTTGTTTGTACCATTCTGTCTTAAAAATATTATAGAAAATGTATACAATAGTAGAGTTATCATATAAGAAACACTGGTTTGGTAAAGACTAACAAAAAAAGGATATGAATACATCAGTAAATATACTTTTACCTTTTTTACATATCCTCCAAGTTTGGAAAAAAAAATTCACTGCTGAACACATTTCTCAATTAATTTTCTTTCTGTCACTTTCTGAGAATGTACCAGTATGACAGGAAAGACAGGACCCAATACCCCCTATACTTCTAGGACTGAAAAGTAAAAATTCAAGTGCATACTTTTGTCTGGCAGATGAAAACAGACTATTTGTACATAAACCAGCAAGTAAAATAGGAAGAAGGGCTGAGAGGCAGAAGTGTAGCTCTGCTTTAAATACAAAGATCTATTGATGCTTTACCCAGAAGCATTTATACATTAAATACCCATCACAAAAGGTACTTTTGGGTGTGTGGCAGGAAGCATGTGAAAAAATCAAGGCTGAAAAAAAAGCAGTCTCACAGGACTGAGGTGACACTTGTATGCTGAAGCAAACTGAGTTCTCACCATCACTACTGACCTCGTGCAACTAAACCAGACCCAAATTGCTATTTCTTCTCTATTTGCAATGCCTGAAGCAGGCATCCCCAGGCTAAAGTTAACATGCTCACTACACAGTAACAGAAAGTTTTTCACGCTGCAAGAGACTGCTGGGTACCTGGTAATTCAATCCCCCTGCTCAGACCAGGCCAATTCAGAGCAGTACCTTGTCTAGCAAAGTTCTGAATCTCTCCAAAGTTGCAAGGTCCGTAATGTCCACAGTTCTCTGCTTCACAGTGAAGGAAGAGTCTTCCTAAAAATATCTGCCACATATTTAGGTGTTTCAGCCTGAGCTCTACTCCCAGTGACGAGCCTTACCAGCATGCAAAAGTCTGGCACTATTTTTTCTTTATCTGCCAGAAGAGGAGGATAGAGGCCACTGGGATCTCTCAGCTGGGATCTCCCCTGGACTGTCCCTTCAACCACGTTGTGCAGTTCTGGTGTCCTCTACCTCTCCTCACAGGCACCATGCTCCAGCCTCTACCTAAGTTTGCTGCCCTTGAGCAAGTGAGCTCCACTAGGTCAGGAGCTCCTACACACCCATTCAACCCCCACGTGGCACACAACTCTTCTGCCCCAGTGCAAGCCTCAGCCTTTGCTGGGTGCTGTAAAGTCCCCAGTGCTGCAGGCCATCAAAGTCCCTCAGAATAGCACATACGTACTGCACCCCAACATAGACTGGTCCTCATCATATTATGTAATCTGTGGGCTTGATATTTCTGAGTCTGAGAGCTGTGCTAGTTTTCCAAGGGAAGACTTTCAGTAGCCCTCTCTCTTCCCAAAGCAGTTATCTAGAAAACTGCTTTTCTCTCATAACATGTTAAGTAAACAGTTCCCTTTTTCTCATAACACCTGGTCTCCCAGGTATCGTCTGTTGTTTCTGTTACTTAACCAATGAAGAGAGGTGTCAGCTTTTGCAGCAGAGCATGCTATAAAAGAAACCAAGGAAATTGTAATAAAGCCTTCTGTTGTCCTCATGCTAGAAACTGGAGTCATTCTTAGCTTTTTGATCATGGAGTTCTGTGTCACTGTGGTTCAAAACAGCATCATAATCAGTGAGATAGCTGAGGATCACTATTCCACCAGAGAGATATGTTGTTCCACAATTGGGTTTTTTCCAGGTGACACAATGCTAGTCACTACTGAATAATCTTTACCACTTTCATAGCTCTTCCCTAATCCTTCATGTTCAGGATGCCTCATCAAACAAAAAGCTGCCAAAATGCAACAAATCCTTTAAGTTATTTTTCCTCAGTGTCCAAATTCTTCATTAGTAATATTTTTGGTATCTTATTGCAAAAAAGCAGAATCCATGCTCTGTGGGCACAAGAGACTGACAGTGTTTTAAAAATTAAATTAAGTTTTAATAAAGAAAAGAATATTTTTCTACCTCATTCACTTTTTCAGTCCAACTCAACAGGCCCTTATGATGAACAACATCAAATACATCTTGACACCCTGCAGTATGTACCTCCGTTTGCTGACCTTTACAAGCATAATATTTCTTGAGTTTGAAGACACTTGTCACACTGGTGGCTAAAAGCTTTCACTTCCAAGCCTCCAAAAATCAAAATGCACTTCTGAAACAGTTCAGAAGTCTAACCTCCAAAATAAGCTGCAAAGGCAATTTTCAGATCGTATCATAAACACTTTATGTAAATTTGCTCAAAAACATGCACAAACCACAATGATTACAGACTCACAGGGGCTCTGTGCCAAAAGGCTCAATATCCTACTACTAAATCTGCATGATAATTCTTTCCAGAAACTACTGCTTACTCTGCTTGACTTTGGGCCATTTCAACTCATAAACAGGAAAAAAGTCACGCCATGAAAAAGATATATACATAATGCCTGCACACACTAAAAAAAAAGCAGATGAACACATTTTAAACGAAAATTTAAAAAATCACTTTAAAATGTTGACATGTAGGTAGGGAGGCAAAAAATCCACCACAATCCAGATCCTGCAAACATTTGCACAGGCTCCTAATGAAAGCAGAAGTATCCATGTGCCTAAAAGCCAAAACTTCACAAAGCAAGAAGCCAAGCAGAGAGTAAACACAAATCTCTAATATTTTCACTCTGCAACCAGAACATACTTTAGGTGCCAGGCAGCAAGAGATAAGGGGAGATAACTTTCAGCTGTGCTGAAAAAACAGGCAGCGAATGTTTTCAAACTGAATGTTGCTGTTCTGTGGTGCAGGTTCTATCATACAGCACAGGAGCTGTTCCAAGTATTCCCCAATAGACTCAACTGTTCTATACACACATCTAATGTTTCTAGCCATACTTCATGGTTTAATAGCCGTTCCTCAGACTCTTACACAACTAGAAGTCATGCAAACAAATACAATGCATGGCTTTTAGTAATTTTTAGACTATTTAGGGTTGTCTTCCTAACAGGGAATTTTCAAAGCATGCAGATTATGAAGTATTTTAATAAGATTCACAGAAATCATACTTTACTCCTCCACAGGCTGGCAGAAAATTTATAACATCACTACCTTCCTTGCACCCACCTTCCAGAAAAATGTGCACAAGCACAAATAACATTTTTTTGGAAGTAGAGACTGGTAGTATTACAGGAAGAAATGCAATTCCACTATTCATAAAGGATATCAGAAACAATCATAAACACTCTCTAACTGTTTAAGCAGTATTCTTTACTGATACTGGCTGCACACCCTTGTACTACAGTTGTGTACCTTGCAGAGAACAGAAATTCAGTTAAAGACTTAAGCAAGTTTTTCAGGGGGGTATTTTGCTGGAATGTTTTTCTTGTTGTTGTTTGGGGGGGGGGTGGGGTTGGATTGGTTTTTGTAATTGAAACGCTAGAGGACGTTTCCTGTAATATTTTAATTTCCCATTTGGGATTGTCCTAGAAGTTGGTGACCAAGCTCAAACGCTTAGAGATGTGAGCTTTGAAATACTACAGTGAAGGCTGGTGGTTATGACAGCCCATGTTCAAGAACACCACATCAGCTACCAGACAATGCAGCAAGCAACACAGATTATTTGTCTGGATGCAGAACCCCAATAATTACAAAAGACATTAGAAAAACATCTTGACACACTTTCCCACCAAGAAACTGATAAATGATGTTACTTTTCATACATCATGATGGCAAAGGGCTTGTGTAAGAGGGATGATGTAGAGACTCAACCTAAACACAATGCCGGGATAATGGGAACAGCAACTCAGGAGCTTAGAACTGGGATGCCAGGCTCTCCATTGAGAACATCCAAAGAAGAGAGTTTTAAGAATGAACATTTAGAGCATGTGTGTGCATTTCAGAAGCTCACAAAACACTGTGTGTATCATGCTTGCTTAAAATAGTTGCAAAAATACCTATTTAAAAAACTATTTTTACTATGTTTTACTATTTAAAAAAACTTCCTGCATCTCTCCTTAAGTGAAGTATGCATTCTTTGCCCTACATTACACATCAAACAACTTCCTGAAGGAAGCTTTATTTTACATCTTCAAAGCACAAGAAAGAGTATTTTTCCTATCGAGAATGGAGGATCTTTTCTTTATGCAAGGAATTCTAACAACTAAGCATTTACTGTACTTCACATACACAAGCAAGAAAAAAATGGTTTAGAACAAGCATAGAAGAATGCAAGCAGAAGGTGTTAAGAAAAGGCAGTGAAAAAGGAGTAACATAACAAAACAAACAAAACCCAGTAAAACAAAGGTGGGGGAAAGCAGCACTATCTTATTAAAATATTAACGTAAAGGGAGCTCTCAGTGGCCATGATTTAACCCTGACTAAGTAACAGCAGCAGCTCTCCATCACTCTTCCCTTTTGCCAGTGGGATGTGAGCAACAATTAGGAACGGTAAAACTTGTGTACTGAGATAAGAACAGTCTAGGAATTAAAATAAAGTAAAATACTAAAATAACATTAATGATATAGTATTATAATTATAATGGAGAGAAGAGGGAGTGAGCAGAAAGAGGTGACCCAGGAATAAAACTCAAGAGAAACAAGTGATGCACAATACCATCAGCCACCACACACTGACTGATGCCCAGATTGTCTGCCAGGAAGAAAATTAACTCTATTCTAGCTGAAATCAGGGTGCTGAAAAATTTGTAACATTCTCTCTTATTCTAGTACCCTACCTTCTTGTTAACTCATCTACATCTTGCATCACATTAACAGTTACAACTCTTATGTTTAGATGACACATCTCCATTTGAACTTCTAATATGAAGCAAATGCCATACAAGATCATTTAAAATACCTATGGTGCAAAAACTAATGAAAAAGTTGCAAAGCTATTAGTTGAAAAAGATTTAAAGCCTATCTTTCTAAGGGAAAAAAAAAGTCAAAAAGATTGTCTGCACATGGATTTCATTTTGCCAAGATAATTTGTGTGTGAAAAAAGGGCTGTATAAGCAGCAAAACTAAACATAAAAGGGCAAAGAAAAAAATCTCTGAACACCACCATTACTTTTTAATTGAACACAGCTTTTCCAAGAATTTACAGTGTTCTCAATCGTGTTTATTGTCTTTAAAGCATTTTCTCATTTTAACCTTTCTGTGACAAGGCAAATACATTTCTCCAGCTCAGTATTTTGATGACTTAGACCAAAAGGATAATTTAGATTCTTTCATAAGCAGATGTTGCAAAGTAAAGCATGCATTTCCGAATTACAGACATATCTCTGGTCTTCTTGCTATTATTAAACTGAAATTTGTACTTCAGAGAACAGTCTGTATTTTTGATTTCCATGCTTTTGCATATTTTACACCTAAAATATGCAGATTAGACAAGGATCAAGTTGTTCATACTCTATGAACTACAATCAAAAGAACTGTATATTAATTTTGTATTATATATTTTCTTGAAAATAGATTTGTTTCAGTCTCACACTATCCTTACTTATGTTGGGGGCAGCAGATGGCAGTATATTAACACTTGCTAGCATCCACTTGAGCTGCCTTGATGCTGGCACCTACAAGGCACACCTCCAAAGAACAATTTCAAGCCATAAAATCATAATTTCCAGTTCCTGTAAATACTACGAGGTAAAAGTGAAATAAAAATATAGAAGTGATAGTCACAGAGCATGGCCTAAAATGAATGCAGCTTATCTGAAAATAATTGTTAATAAAGTACATTTGCATTTATTCCCCAAATAAATCCGATAAATATGCATATCTCTTATAACCAACTTCTTGAAACAAACATTTGTTATATGTCTGTTAACATCAAACTTGTAATTACTATAATTTATTCAAAGTGCAACTAATTTACGTAAAAAACAAAGCATCCTATCTTCCTTTATAATTCAAAAGTAGCAAAACTAACATACCAGCATTATAATAAATAATTCTGATATGCTAAAGGTAATTGCAATCTTGTGTCCAAAACAGATTATGTTCAAACATGCAAAGTAACAGATTTACAAGATTGTGCTAATTCTAACCAAGTAGTACGGTCAAGCCATTTCTTTATATCACACTTTGACCAAATTAAAATGGAGATGCTACAAAGATAGTTTCTGGTTTCAGGTGCGGAGGGGGTGTGTTTGTTTATTTTTTCTTTAATCTATCAAAATCAATTGTAACTCTTGAAAAGTCTTCACATACTGAACAAGCTTCACTTGCTCCTACGTAGAAGCTATCTTTCCATCTCACTTTATTTTATATGGTTATAAAGCTGTGAAGGCATCACCATGCCATAAATAAAAAAAAACTAGCATCACCAGGCATGCCAGAATTAAATAAGACTCTCACTGTAAAGCCACATTAACTGCTCTCCAGTTTGAGAACAAACCCACAAATACCAGAGATGGTATAACTATGCACAACTGCTAACAACATAAAAGTTCCTATGTGTCAATATCAACACACAATTCTACTACAACTGCTTAGTATATTCAGAATTAAGCAGAATCGCTAATAATTCAGCTTTCTACTGCACTTAACTGACACCTCATATAATCTTAATAAGAAGTCCAACTCCTCACATTCTACAATCAACTAGGTTTGAAAACTGTCACTAATCCTTTCAGCAGAAGTTTCAGCTTCTCCAAACTTAAAAGCCTTAGCAAATGACAGTTATCTGCCAAAAATAAGCACCTTCCGTTTCCCCTCTTAATGTAGGACTTACCCTTGTGTGCACCTTAGAAAACTACTTAAACTAACTAAAGACTTAGCAACAGAAGGAGAAAAAGCAATATTAAGCAGACTTAGCACTAAGTTCATCAGATGACATCCAAAGAGCTGATATGAGTAACAAAGATGTTTAAGAGAAAAGCTGTTTTCACCAGTTATGGACATAACACTATGTCTTAAATACAGCACAACTTTCAAAAGCCATCTTTCCTTTCCAGATGTTGCAAAACCTGAGAATGTCAATACAGACCTAAAAAACCCAAACCAAAACAAAACATGAACGCCACCCTAAGAATTTCTACTACAGGCATGCTTTCCCTAGCTGACAATCTTTCCTCTAGGTGAGTTACTCTTTTTCACCAAGGAGATGCAGGTATCCTAGTTGAGGCAAAATGCTTTATGGACAGTGAAATGCCTTTTAAGATCAGGACAAATTTTCTAAATTAAATAAAAAATCAGCAGCATTTCTAGTCCAATATCCTTTCACATTTGACAGCCATGAATGGAGATGTTCCATTCTGTTGACACATACTGGAAAAAAACACGAGAGACCTAACTATCACTTGAACATTTTTCTACTGGGAGAAAAGACATAGCAAACATTCTCTTAACCTTGCATGTAAAGTACAGCAATTTCACTACCCTTCAATGTTTGAAGATTAGATCACAATACAAGTTTTTTATCAAAAGTTAATATATTAGGACCAAGAGTACAACTAAAAAAATGTGCAGCAAAACAATCCAAGTTTGGCCCTAATGCCTGAGTTTGGTTCATCATTTTTCCCGCTGGTGACAAATATTTGACTGAAAAAGACTCTTCATTAAGAGTCTTTTCCTTTGGAGAAAAGCAAACACACTCCTCATGCCCAATCTAGAAATCTCCTGGATTTGTCTGTAAATTATGACACTATTTCAAAATTATAAGATGAATCACATATCATACTATCTGAAAACGTTTTACGTATTTTTTAGTCAATGACTAGCAACAAGCATTCACCTGCTACTGTGACTTAAGCATACTGTAAAACTTAACCTTTCAATCTGGGTGTCTACCAAAACTTCAGAACAAACCTCAAAAAAGCCACTTTCTGGAGAATAAAAAGTCCAGTATTCCCTAATCCAACACTAAGGTCTTTGCACACTAGGCCTGTGATGAATTTATTATATGGTAAAAGTTATAGTTCTCTTCTCCATCATGACTTTCCAAATCATGGAAAATACAAACGCTTTTATCTCACAACAGCAGCATATTAGGCCAATTTGTCTATAGCTTAAGAAGAGCTTGTCTAAGAGCTTTGTCTAAGAGCTTAAGAAGATTAGGAGAGGTTTTGAGATCAGGCTTTAAGATAAGGTTATCATCTACACCAGGAATGTCCGTGCAATTTTAAAACAAAGAGTTGAAATAGAGCTTCATCAGATAAAACCTCCATTTCCAGATAACATATACTGGAAAAATATTTTTCTCCTATATTTTATTTGGAAGGCCTGGGAGAGACTAATCTGGCCCATGTATTGTGTGGTTGCAGGACATAGCAAAAGCACTTTTGAACTACGTAACACAATGCAAAGGTAAAAATTCAAATTCTCCCTCAACTTTCTGCATTGTAATCCTTACTGTCGTCAATCACGAATTTCAAGAGGAGCTTGTCTATAAAACCTACTTCATTTCAGAGCAAGATTTCTATCAGTATAAACACCCATACCACAGACTCCGGTAAATCACCCAACTAAGTGCCCAAGACATAAACACCACTAAAAATACATGCTAAGAAAAGACTTAATTAGACACCTCACTTCTTCACCCTCCAGGCCCAAAGAACGATGTCTTGTTTTCTGACCTTCTCCCATACCACTTCTAATTAGTAACTTCGCATATGCATAAACAAGTTCATTCTGGCTGCCACTCACAAAGAACAGCTAAGGAAAACATCTAAGGCCCTGATCCCAAAACCACACAGACAGGCGTTTAAATGTAAGCATGTGGGAAACTCCAGCACAGCCTTGGAAGCGGCTCTTGTGTTTGACTATAAACAAGCACATCAACCCGTATGTTGGGACCACAGTCCTGAAAACATCGAAGCTTCAGGGTGAACGGATCACATGTCCAAAACCAGCTTCTCAGAGGGACCCTGCTGTGGGGTGGTTTCTAAGAGGAGCTCCGAAAACACGTCAGTGGAACTGACGATGAGAGCCCCGAGAGGGGTCTCACAAGGCAAAAGCCTGACCTGCAATCAGCATTTTGGAGCATCACGCAAGAACTCTATGTAAGCGACCACTGTGCTCTGTGAATTCCCGCAGTTACCAGCAGCCCGCTGCGAGGGGCGGAGCCTGGCTCCGGGCACGGATAGGGACACGGACACATCGCCCCTTCTCTCATACAGACACACACACCCTTCCAGGAGCGCGGCACAGCCGGGAGGCTGCAGAAGGCCGCCGGCCGCTGCACAAGGGACGCAGGGCGGCAGAGCCGGCGAGGCCCCGGCGCTGCCCAGGGCACATCGAAGTGTGATGAGATGCAGACGGGAGGTCGAGCGCACACGGTGCCCCGCACAGCGCAACCCCTGCGGCTGCACCGGCGGGCAGGGGCGCGGGGCTGGGGAGCGCCGGCGGCGGCAGCGCGTGCACGACCAGCACTGCGGGCCGCCCGCGCTTCGCACCGCCGCATCCCGACCGACCGTCGGGGAAAGAGCCATCGCCACGCCGGGCACCGGCTCAAAGGTGACCCCTTTCACTTCGCTGCCGGCTGGGAGACACATGGCCTGCCGCTAGCTGCCGCCGCGATTCGCCTCGCCGTGCTCAGAACACCCGGAGTTTGCCCTCCCTCCTGTCCCATCCCGCCTGTGGCCCCCACGCGGGGACGGACACCGCGCACTGCGGAGGGCAACTCCGCGGCCCTGCGGGCCGGCTGCGCTGCCAGCCGGGGGTGGGACGCCCGGACCCGCTCCCAGTCCCCCGGGGCCCCTCTCCCGCTCACCTGGTGGCGGGGCTCTGGCGCCCAGGGCGCCGCGCGGGGCGCCGTGCCCGGCTGGGCTGCCCCGGCCCTGGCTCCGCGCTCCCGCCTCCGGCAAGCTCGGCCCGTGGAGGGGCGGCGGCGGGCAGAGGGCGGCGGGTGGCGGTAAGCGACCGGAACCGCCGCTCATGGCGAGTCCCGGGAAGCTGGAGCAGGAGCGGACACGGGCGCGGGTCTGGGACAGTGCCAGGAGAGGGGAGGCAGGCGAGGGGGAGGTGGAGGAGGCGACAGCGGCCCCACCAGCGGGGGAGGAGGCAACGGAGGAGGCGGGGGGCGGCGGAGGGGAGGAGAAGGCAGGCAGGAAGGGGGCGGCGGAAGAAGCCACCCATCTACCACGCCGGCCCGCCTCGCCGGCCTGACGGAGGTGCCGCTCGCCGCCACTCTCCTTGCCGCGCGTAGTGACGCCGCGGTCCCGCTGGCGGGCAGGAGCATGGAACCAGGCGTCGGGCTGCGCTCCGGGGACTGCCGAGCGCGCGGCCACCGGCACCGGCCGCCCCCGCCCCAGGAGCAGTCCCACCGCGGGGACGGCGGAGCGGTCAGCGCCAGCGGGGACGCATAGGTGGCATGGGCGGCGTGGGGAGCCTCCGGCCGGGGCGCAGCCCACCGCCGGGCGGGCGGGCCGTTGCCCAGTCGTGCCGGCGCCTAGTCGTGCCGGCCGCTTCAGCGGCGCAGCTGCTTACTGCTGCCGCCGAGGAGGAGGAGGAAGTCTCCCCGCTTGCTTCTTCTCTTCCTGCCTCCCTCCTTCCCTCCCCGCCTCTAGCCCCAGCGGCCCGCCGGCAGTCCGGCGCCTCCCCAAGGCCTCTCGCCGCACGCAACAGAGCTGCCGCAGGGCGTGACGACCGCGGGGCGCGCACAGGCGCGGCCGCGCCGCACTGCGGCGGTGCCCCCTTGGGACAGCGGGAGCGGGGTCCGTGCCGGGACCCACGACGGGCCGCAGCCCTCCCCCAGCAACCCCTGCGCGCAAAGCTCAGAACCATCCTCGCCCTGTCCTGCGTTCCGTCTCCGCGGGCAAGGGCGCAACCGCGGGCCCTTCGCCCTCGCTGTCCGGCTCCGCGCCCCCCGAGTCGGCAGCGCGCTCCAGGAGTGGGGGCGACGGCACGGGGGCAGGGGGCAAAGGTCGCGATCGACGGGCTAGCTGGCCCCAAAAGACACGTGTGGGAAGCGGGGACTGCCCCGTCCAGGCGTCAGCGGAGGGCGGTGGGTACCGATCACTCACGGATACACTGCGCTTGCCAGTACATGCAAAAAAGTCAAGGATGTCGGTAAAGGGATAGGTTAAGGACAAGGATGTCCTTAAACTGTCACGGTGACGCCGGTTTCATTGTCAGATGAACAACATTCTAGCAAATCCATTAGCATGAGAAGACACGGGGAACGCAGCTAAGACTTTATCTGAAAGTGAGGGAAATGCCTCTGTGCGTGCGTCCATGTGTCTCTGCGACGCGGAGAAATAGCTGCGTGTGCAGAGCGAGCCCAGCGGGTTTGGTTCTCGGGAAGAGTAGAATAGTGGGAAAAACGACACATGCAGTAACAAAATTCACAGCGAAATTTACTACCTAGAGGGGTGCACTTGCTGTCCTCCGTGGAACAACAGTAATTCTCTGAGATTTAAATGTGCAGACAGAGAACTTGTTTCATTTTGCACATTACAGCAGTGCTGCCTGCTCCTGTGCAATGCTGTGAGTGGGAAATATTTCCGCAAGTCCTGCATTTGCCAGCATTGCCCCACTGTGCTAGTCTTTTCTCTCACTCCATGTCATATGGTTGAGGTTTTCATCCAGTGTGGGAGCAGGTGACCATGACTCCCCAGAAGATTAACAACTCTGGGGTTTGTAGCAGACTATTGATGTGATTCTTGTGTCCCAACAATTTCTTAAGGTAATTCAAAACTTTTCTTGATTTGCTTGCTTAAGCTTTATGGAGTGCTTCAGGTCTCCAGCCCTGAAATCGGAAACAATTTCAACAGCTCCTATCTCCTGATTCTATGACACGTAAGAGTCTGAAGTACTTTCCTCTCACATCTTCCACTTCACCTTTTTGAGGTGTCTGTGCTTCTTTCAGATGCTGCTCTCTGGCATGCATATGCAGCCTGCATGAAGCTTCTGGCAGTTCACAGATGGCAGAAAGTGATGAACAGAGCCACTATTGCTTTAGTGATGATTCATTTTTTACTCACTTCCTGGGAGGAAGTTGCTTTAAAACTACTCCTATGTTGAAGGTAATACTTAAAAGTGCATTGTGGCACAGACTTAATTTTTTGCCTCCAAAAATGGCAAATTTGAATACTAATTATACACTACAGGATAAATGTGTGAAAATAGAACCATTCCTTCAGCTAAGTCAATCTTTCTAATCTTTTTATATGTAGATTGTCTTCCAGAAATAAGCAAAGAAAATATATTTCTGCAGTATGAAGTTACTTCAACTGCTAGTCTAACACACACTCCGGAAGGCTGTCTGGAAGTTTGGAAGGCTGTTTCTATGCCATTTGGAGCAGGAGTCTTGCAGACATAACCTGACGGTTGCGGTGCACTGCACTTATTTTTTTCTGGAGCCTTGGTGTTCCATTTTCCTGTTAGTTTTAAATTTAAATAAAGCCTTTTCAAGGTAACATCATTGCAAAAGATAGATCCAGATTTTTTTTTTTTCCTGGAGTAATTTTATTCAAGTATGATAAGACATACCACCTTCAGTCTAATACTCTATTAGGGTAAGTGCCACATTTGGAAAACGGGCAAGCTTTTTGCAGTATACAAAAAGCCTTCAGATCTGCTTAAGGTCTTCAGGTACTTAAAGACAAGGTTTTATCTAAGGTTTAAAACAACTGTTAACTCATTTTTCTAAACAGAAACATACTGATGGCTATCCATTACACTCTTTGGTAGTTTATATCAAACAGATCCAGGGAAAAGTTATAAAAAGCTTTTTTCCCCCTCCTTTGTTGTGATTTTTTGTTTTAAAGTTTACAAACTTGCAATGCTGCCTAGAAAACAATACAAAATTGGAGTCTACATTTCCATACCTCTCCCAGTGGTCTGGAAGAATCAGTTATATGTATGGTTTTCAGGATTCTTACTGTGATACAATGTTGAAAACTGTGGGATTAGATATATGTTTCACTAAAAATTGAGGAAGTTAAACATCCACTGTGTCCAGAGCATCTCTTAAAAGCTGATAGCCTCTGAAGTGGTGTTTAAGATTTCGCATACACCAGATCTTGCAATCGCATGATTTCTACCGTGAATGCTTCATTACCTCTGTTTGTTTCTGTTGGTGCTGCTGAAGTCCCTGATGGTTAGAAAATTACTGCAAATAAGTCTGGCAAGATGGGAAAAACTGGAAAAAATCATGGACCTTGAAAATTGATATGATAACTGACCTCAAAGACATTGGGGAGTATTTATCTAAAGAGGTGAGACAATCTGAAACCCAGGTGAAGTGTGCATGCACGATGCCCACAGCATTGGTAACAGCAACAGCTGGAAACCACTGCAGCTGGAGCATTGTGGTCTAATCACTGTCACTGAGATGTGGAGGGACAAAATGCATGGCTGGAGCACTGCATCAGTGGCTATATCAGAAGGGACAGGCAAGGAAGGAGGAGCAGGTGGCAGTGGGGATGATGCTACCTTCTGTGTGAGAAATGGATCAGCTGCAGAGAGCTGCCATGGAAAACCAGCAGTGAACAGGTAAAATGGGTAAAATTTATAGGTAAAAACTGGGGTCAAGCCAACAAGAGAAATATCATGGTTGATGTTCACTACAGGCTACAAGATCTAGGGGGGGATGTTAATGAAGTGTTTTTTTT
>OU383776.1:43346166-43508523 GCA_910950805.1 Acrocephalus scirpaceus scirpaceus
TCAAAGTACAGTCTTGGTTCAGAGGATAAATATACAATTGCCATAGATCAGTTACTAAATGGTACTGAAATAGAAGTGTGCTCCTATTCATATCAGAAACCTCAAAAAGGTAGACTCCATGGCAAAAAGATTTCTGACTAGCATAAGCAATGGAATAATTGGGATGGACAAATTAGAAAAAGCAACCAGTCAGGAAATTCAATCCAGTGCAAATCTTATCAGAGAAGTCTGCTAATATTCAGGAAAAAAATAAAAAGCTCTCTTTATCTTGCACATACTTCATCTCCTCTGCTTTTAAGGTCTATGAGCTACAACTGAAAATATTGCTAGAAACTTTAAAATAAATATTCTAAGGCTACTCTTTTCACTGCATTAATAAGAAGCCTTTTAATTTTAGGTCTCACCTGAAAAAAAGAAGACACAAAACAAACTTCTTGGCTAAACTTAAATCCTTGAACCCATCTACGCAATCCTCTCTCTAAAAGGAACTTTATTTTTACTTATATTTTGTGAACTGAGACAAAAGACAGCAAAAAGAAATTATCTATCAGAACATGTTTTCTTCCTCCACTAGGAGACTAAAAAAATCTGAAGGTTAGAAAATCTCAAAATTGACCTTACATTACTATGCTTTCCTGGCCACTGCAAAAATCATTGTATGCTGTGTAGGTCCCATATATAGGTTTTTTTAATCAGTCAATTGAAGTCACAGGAATCATTCCTCCCTACAATTGAAGTGGTAGAGGTAATCTTTGTTTCTGTGATGTGACAAGGGGACTGGGGCAAAAGCAGAAATCCTCATATGAGAATTATTGCAGAGCACAGAGATGTAATCTACAGCAAGCAAAAGAGTCTGAAGCAAACAAAGCAGGCAGAGGCAGGCTTCAACATCAGAATCCCTAAAAAATCCTAATATTATTCAGGTGGTAAAGAACCACAAGAGATCACCCTGTCCAACTCATCACTCAAAGCAGGGCAAGCCTAAAGGGTTCTGCCCTGAAGGCTTACTTTATTTACAAGGGGTTTTTTAACCGAGTTACTTTATATTTTTAAGACTAGCACTAGTAAGACTCACAGCACCGTGCTATTCCAACAGTTTCAATCTTTTCAACAAAGAACCAGGAGTACACTGCCAGCTAAGAGACTGAAGCTGCATCTGCTTCTGTCTCCTGCTGTCAGCATACCCCACCAGTCAGAGAAGAAAAACAGGACACACAAGTATTCACAGATCAAACACCTGCACAAGTCCCATGGAATAAATGAACACTCTATTAGGAAAGTCAGAGATCCCCTTTAAGATTAGGAAACAAAACATCTAACACACTTTAAAGTCATTACTCAAGCCCTGTAACACTGGCACATTGAAATTTTATACCATTTATTTTGCTTATTTTACTACCAAGACTGACATTTTAATTATATATATTTTTGTGTGTTTTCCTCCATTCAGAGTTTAAAGTGACTGGAAGCCTTTTTTGACCAGAAACCACCAGACTGACACAGATCATAGAGAGAGGGAAATACAATTCTTCCTGTCACTTGGTGTCCAAAATTACTCCCCCATTATTTCAAAAAACAGTTAACACAAAGGGAAAAAGTCCCCTCCCCCCTGTCTGGCAACATATGCCTAAGCAGCAAATCAAGTGACAGCAGCTGCACACACTTGAGGACAAATTATACTGGAAAAGACACCGTCAAACAAGACCACCACCCAAAAAAGCCACACAAAAAACTCCAACCTAAACAACACTTCCACCGTAAATCCCAAACCCACTTTTCAGCACTCAGTCAGGCAGAAAGAGCAGCCTGCTTCACCTTTCCTTGAACTGTGTATCTTATTACAAGTGGATTTACAATGCTGAGCTGTCAGAGGACTCCCCAGCTGACTGTTACTGTTTCCATGTATACTAAAATTCAGCAATTCTCAGAGTAGATGAGCAGCTGTCCAGTGCCAGAATTAGATTTCTTCTATACTTGCTAACAATTATAAATTCTTCACTTCTAGGAAGTCTCAAGTATTTCTACTTCTTGAAAAAAAAATTTCCAGTGCTTGAAAATCTTAAATAGGTATGATTGTTGGTTCTATTATAACATTCTTACTGTAAATGTCTGAACTCCTTTTGACAGTCCTGTTTCAGAGGATTATTTTTCTGTTTTCAGAGATCACAACCAGAAAAAGAGTTCCTAGTCTGCATGTCTTTTTGCCACCTCCACATAAGCTACTTTTACCTTAATGAGCTCACCTTCCAAGCCTGGTTAGACAAAGTAGAGAGAAAAACTTTTGATGAAATAGGAGGTTCTGAGTACATAAATTTTCTAGTCATGTACACAATAAACAAAACACTCACTTCATGACAGATGGTATTAATACACTGTCCTCATACCCCTTCCATGTTATGCTCAGAAAGAAAAGGTTTGGCAATGTTACACACAAGTTCTCTTCACAAATATCACAGGTACATGCCTTGCATGCTCAGTGGGGGTTCTGCAGATCACGATCACCTTCATGCCACATGGGGAAGACCCACTGAGAGAACTCCATGCTGTCACCTCTTCCCCATAGGCATGTAGGCGCAGGTCTTTCTGTGTGATAACCAGTGTGCCCCTGTGTTCACCAGAGTTCATTAGCTTTCCAGAAAGAGGTATTTGCTGTGCATTTTGTTAGCTTATATTTCTTCCAACAACCTTTCAACCACTGCCTAGCAAACTGGTTTCAGTCAAGCATTTGTTTTCTATAGTCCAGAGGCCAAGGCCAGTGCAAGAGATCCCAGGGTAGGGCCTGCATGCAGTGGCCCTTCCATAGCTTTGATTTAGTGCACTTTCAAGACAAATGGCTAAACTCCTTCAACTGGTCTCCAAACTGATATTTCATGTTACTGACTGACAAATACTGGACAGGAAGTAGAAGATAACAGACAGCATCCATCATCCCTCCTAGAAGTCTCAGCTAGTCAGATTATCCAGGATCTAATGCTATACTTGCCACATCTACCCCTGGGCACAATCAGAGGAATGGCAACATGTTGAGATTTTGTAAGCACAGCTGAAGACAGCATTCATACACAGAGGTTGACCTTTGGTGCAGGACACATTTAATTTGGCTCCCTGCTCTGCCAAATCCAGCCACCTTCCTCACAGGTCCAATCCGCAAAAATGAAAACACAGCTATCAGGAATCCTCAGAAGGCAGTCATTCAGATTCCAAATTAATGTCTACATCACCTGCATTTGTCAGGGTTATTGTCAAAAACCTGTGGCTTATCTCTTGACAGAATGCAAGACCTACATTCTAAGTATGGACAGTAAGCTCCTACAACTACTGATTCCTGCTCTTTTCAAGCCTATTCTTTGGCATCCCATATACACGTGATACTATTTTCTATTTTTGTATGTGTAGTAGTAGTATTTTGAGGCATCAATAGCATCAAGCAAAAGAAACTTCACACATAAACAGAAGTGATGTTATCAAAAGAAGTCAATAACAATTTAGAGAACACTTGCAGTGGCTCTTCCTAGCAGGTTGCTAGTTAAAAGTCAGACGACAGAGAAAAAGAGTACAGCTTAGTTACCAGACAAGTTGACAAATTAAAAACCATAGCTCTAGCTAAAAAGTTAATCAGCAGATACAAGATCAAAACCCAGTAACCACTCCATCCCCCAGAAAATTAAATACAACTTGAGATTGTGGTTTGTTTATCCCTCTATTATATATTAACTAGGTTGCAAGCTTCACTGTTGATGCATAGTCTTTGCTCTTCTACAGTCTTAAAAAAATCTAACAAATAATATCATATTAAATACAAGTTTAAATGGGTATTTGCATATACAAAAGCATGATTTGCATATGCAGCCACAGGAACAAACCAGAGAACACACCTAACTGTATAATTTCACAGGTATCTCTATTTGACTAAAGCCAACATTTTAAAGGGAATGAAAAAGAAGGAAACAAATGAGAACTTACCACACTAAAAAAATAGAGATAATCCCTTTTTTGAATTGAAAAGAAATGCAGAAGATCAAGCTGTCTTTAAAACAGCAAAATCAGCACAGAACTGTTAGTTATTTCATTTATTTAGTGGCTATTGTGATTAAGGACACAATATTCTAGAAGAATACAAGAGGAATTATAGTAAACAACATGTAGCAAAAATCTAAAAGACTTCTGCTCACCAGGCCTTTGAGGAATTTACTAGGGGAGATTTATTTTAAAGATTTATATTTAATAAATAATATATGTTATTATATTATCAATATTTAGATAATTGAATGGTTTGGGTTGGAAGGCACCTTCAAGATCCTCTAGTTCCAACCTCCTTGCCATGGGCAGGCACATATTTAAATAATTGTATAAAGTCAGACCATATATTCCTCCTTCAACTTTTGTGAGTTGCAGTTAAGTCCAGGAGTATCACAGATGAGAGCATGTGTCTGTCAGCAAAGATACAGAAGACAAGGGCACTTAAAAACTTCAAATATGTCTCTGATAACATCACAGTTAACACATTTAATACAATGTAATGAAAATTCATCCTCTCTGAGAATTTGTATTCACAAAAGACCAGGCCCTAGATACAGCAGAAGTCACTCTGTATTATCATAAAAAGGCCTAGTTTGGAAAGAACCTTAAAGATCATCTCTTTACAACCCTCTGCTATGTACAGGGACACCTTTAGATAGACCAGGTTGCTCAGAGCTCCATCCAGCCTGGCCTTGTACACTTCCAGGGTTGAGGCATCCATAACTTGTCCAGGCAAGCTGTGCCTCACCACCTTCATAGTAAAGAACATCTTCCTAAAATGTAACGTAAATCTACTCTCATTTCAAAGCCATTCTCTCTTGCCCTGTCACTATGTGCCCTTGTAAAAAGTCCCTCTCCAGACTTCTCTGGTTCCCTTCAGATACTGGAAGGCTCTATTTAGGTGACCCCAAAGCCTTCTCTTCTTCAGGCTGAACAATCCCAGTTCTTTCAGCCCTTTCTCATATGAGAGGTACTCTATCCATCTAATCATTATGGTGGCCCAAAATAATTAGCAATATTACATGGAGGGAGTTGTGTTGTTGTTTTGTTTGGTTGTGTTTGTTATTTTGTTTGTTGTGTTGTATTGGTTGGGGTTTTTTGTGGGGGTATGTTAGGGGGTTTTTTACAACACATTTTTTTACAACATGATACTTTTGACAAATGCAAGTTTCTCTCTCTGACCGTAAGCAACCTCCAGGTCTCACTACCCAAACGTGCTCTAAGCAGATATTTCCTAAAAAATTGTATTTTCATGTAACATTCAGGCAACTATGTATCAGAAACTTTTCTGATGTTGAAGCCTGGACAAAGCTCAGCCTGCATACAGCAAGACTGTGAAAGTTGGTCTTGGCTGGTTTTACATATTAATAAAGACTTGACCCAAGTTTTCTCCTATGAAGCACTGAATTCTAGAACCTGTTGGATAATCCTCCCTGTAGCCTAAGTACCACTCTTTATTCAAAATAAATTTCACAGGCTTGGAAAACTTGCTAACAGAGTGATCTGCACATGGTCAAATTCCTGGAAGTATCAGGAAAAAATAAATCAAGGACCTTTACTATCTTGCTAACAAGTCAGAAATTTAGGATATGATTCTAGAGGACTACCCTATAGATACCAACCCTATACCCTATCCTTGGGATCAAAGTGTGTTTAGAGACTTTCTCCTAGTCCTAAATTTGAGTATTGGAAAGACCAGCGCTAGCTCTGCCCCAGGAGGAATCACAGACTCTGCTGGTTTGAAAGCAAAACCAGTGAAAGACTCCAAGTCAGAAACACAATTTAATAAGAGGAAAAGAAAAGAAATAAAAGAAAGTAAAATAAAATAAAAGTAATAGTACAAAAAAAAAAAAAAAAACACTGACAGAGTCAGAATACAACCTGACACCCTGTTAGGGTGGTAGTAGAAATCCAGATGAAATGGTCTTGCCAAAGCAGTGATTCCTGTAGAAACGTCTGGCAGCTCTTGTCTCCTCTGGGAGTCCAGTGGATAAAAGCTACCTGTGCTGTCCCAAACTCTGGATTATATCCAGGTGGGAATGCTTGGCTCTTCCCCCTGGGCAGAGCACCTCACAATGGGATGATCTCATTCTATGAGTCATGCAGTGGGTCCTTGATGGCCCATTAAACAGAGATAACTCCCGGAGGAAGTTATCTATGAGTCATGTGGCAAGGCATTGTTAGGCTCATTAACAGAAGATAAGGAAAACACTGCCCCACCTTGGCTCCAACGGCTCATGGGGATAGAATACATACTTTGGGCACAATTTACATTGTAACCTAGGACACAGACCTCATTCACAGCAGTGACTTCCAGAGACTGACACATTGCATCTGAAATGTAATTGAGACACAAATTGGGAAAGCTGAGAGAGAGCTGTGAACTGATAATGAGGTGCTGGGGGAAAAAAGTGCCAGTATTTAATAACAGGATTTCAATAGCTACTCCCCCACATACAAGGTTTAGTGTTCAGTGAAGGTGAATTGCTCTTCAGTTTTTACAAGTCTACACACTCACAGAGACAGAACGGAACTGCTAACAAGCTGATACAAATAACAGTTCTTGCCTTCTTGTCCCTCCATTTATATCCTCTTTTCCCAGATAGTAACTGAACTCCCCTGCTATTCCACATGTGTCACTGCTTCATACAGGGCAATGCAGACCCCTCTTCACACAGCAGGCAATACAGCGCTTGCAACTCCTGCTCAAAGTTTAAAAATGCAGTTGTACCTGCTTTTCCGCCAGAAAGAAACAGGTGCTTCCTTGACCCATCCACTCAAGTATTTTAAATCTGAAAATACACCTTCAAGGATTTTTCAGTAGATCAAAGAGTTATTGGAGGAAGGACAGGCAGAACAATTAACAGGTATTGTTCCCCTTAGAAAACAAAGTTTGGAAAAAAAAAAATTGTATCCCATGTAATGTCATTAGCAATTATGTTTTGTAAAACAATTTTCCACACTTCCTGGACAATACACAACTACTCCAAAACCACACCTTATGTCTGTTTCCTTGTAAATAGACTGTTTAACAGTAACATTTACAAAAACACTGACCTATCCAGGAAGGTCTGCACCACAGTCCTTTCCTATCTCTTGCTAGAATCCACTATTATGCTCTTTCAACTGCTCAGTCTCATATCACTTTTTCCACTTCCAAACAGAGCCTAGCATACTTTAGTTAAGGATACTACCACACTGACGCAGGGCAAAAGAGTGAAAAATCAAACTATATTCTTTGTCACCGGGCAGTGATCAGCACAAAGGACATACACAAAGGTGTTTAGAGACACAAACATCTCTCTTGTAAAAACAGACAATTCTTTCTCAGGCACATGGTGTGACTCTTGGAGATGGTGCTGTACAGGGCCAGGAAGTGGGCCTAGTGATCCTTGTGGGTCCCTTCTAGCTCAGCATTTCTGTGGTTCTGTGAACTAAACCACTCTTCTGCTCAAAGCAGCAGTAATACCAAAGGCAGACCAAGTTGTCCAGGATCTTGCCCACAACAAGTCTTTTGAAAATCTTCAGAGACAGAATGTCCACAATCTCTTTCTCAGCAATATATACATTTATGTATACCAAATAACAATGGTAACTATATATTACATATTTATCATATTTTATCTCTGTACGTTTGTACACACATATAATGTAGATTTCAGAACTTTACAAGTAATTTCAACATATGTGACAAGAAAACCTAAATTCACTTAAACTATTGTAGCAACAGTTTGAGATCAGATAGCAGGTGTGTACACCAGAGAGATAAAAGACTAAACACAGCAAGCAATTGGTAACAAAACAGCAAACCAGAAGTAAGAAGACCCCAATGTTGCTGTTTGTCTAGACTGTCATGTAAAGGATAGAGTTTAGATTGTTAAGAGTGTAACTGCCCAGGGATTTATTTATTCAGAGTCCCTGTCTTGAGCCACTACCAGATACCGTTACTGACCTGTGCCAACAAACATATCTAATGTAGAATAGAGATTAATGTCAAAAATTTCTTTAACGTCTGTGGAAATGGATCTTGCAACGCGTTCATGTTTGATATACAGAACTGTTGCATTGTTCTGTCTCCACTGAACAGAGATAGTGCAAAATGCTGCTCATAATGAAATAAATGTATTTTAGAGGACAATATGCTACAAATACAGCTTTTAAATCTTAAGAACTTCCTGTGATGAAGTATGATACAGCTTGTCTTTGGAAAGTATCCCAAGTTCTTCAGCTGCAAAACCTGGCAGAGAAATGGTTAGGTCCAAATATGTCATAGGTGTAAACTTATCTGAAGTATCCTTTCATACAGACACTTCCCACTTACTTATTACTTCATGGATTTACACACACCACAATGTCAGATAGAGAACAACCACTCAGAAAGGCTTCAGCTTATTTCTTTTGATCTCCATTCACAAGTGGTTTGCCTATTGAATTGGTCTTAAACCAAGTCTTGTGTTTATTCTTAGACAAATACAGGAGATGCTAGATTGATCCAGAATACAACCACATGTTGTTTCAACTTGCTTACACTCCCTAGCTTCTCTGTGGCAAGCAAATAAGTTTAGCTTTCACAAGCCAGCATTAAAGATGGAAGTCAATAATTTCTTTGTCCACCATACTGGAGGACGTGAACTGCTTCAGCCATGAATTCTAACACAACCCGCTCTCCCTAGTCTGAAGGTAAACATCCCGGTTAAAGTCCCCAAACCCACCTAATCGTACTACCTAAATAACAAAAAAAAAAAAAAATTCCACACAACAATTTGAATTCAAAGACATCTGGAAATTACGACTCTCACTGGACATCTAATGTAGAGGTTAGTCACCTCACTACTAAAAGGTGCATGGCAATTTGGATTTGTCTGCTTCAGCTTTAGTTGGTATTTCTACTGCTACACATCAAAACTTCCTAAATCCCAGAAACATTACATCTCTGTGGTTACTTTACCAGCCTTTGTCTAAAATCTTGTAAAATATAATTGTCTGCCACTGCTTTAAATCTCCATCTCCTTTATTCCCTGAATCAGCTACTTTATAATTTTTTCTTTTCCTCTGGGAATTTCAACTAACCAATCTGCCACTATCCGTACTTTGCCATTTGCCCTTTATAAGTAACCACATCAAACGAGCACCTTCCTGAAGCTCTTTCCCATTCCAGTAACTCTTTCAAGTATGATGCACAACTGAGCTTTTCAGCCAATTCTTTACTGATGACAAAACACAGGACATACAAAATTGCTCACTGAATTGTTGAAACCCCTACTTCTTACTTCTCCATCAATACATAAAGGAAAACAGCACCCTATCTTTTAAATGAAATCAGAAAAAAAAACCCCAAAACACTGAAACAGCAATGCTGGAATGAAACACAAACATTTAACAGGCATTATTGGGTCATTAAACACTAACATACTTCTAGGAAGAGAGAACTATATGGCACCAAATTATTCTTTTTCATTCTTAAAGTGTTTATCTTATGTTACACACAGATTTTTAAAAATGTTTTTAGCATGTCTGTGAATTCTTCTGAACAGCAGATCTCTAGCTTCAGGGGGTTTTATTCCATCTTTACTGTCTTGCTTATTATATCTTTCTTGGAGAAGTTTATTCTCACTTGCTTTGTTCACTACTGAACTACAGACACTCAGTTAACTAAATCCCTCATTCTTCTTCCTCAGTGAATCACAGGTGTAGAAGAGAAGCAATTTCCTGGTGACCCATTCTGACTCCTGTTCTCCTGTCAAAACTCTACAGGGCTGTGAAATAAGAGATCTCACATCTATTGCTGGGATGAAATAACACAACTGAAAAAAAGGCAAGCTATGTTGCCTATCATATACAAATGCTGTTGCAGGCAGACACAGTTGGCTTTTTGAGGCACAGGGACGATTTTATTTCTCAGATATAGTCAGATTTCCTGCTTGTCACATATAGTTCTCCCTCTCAATAACTGGAAAAAAAACCTGAATATGACTGAGAATTTTGACCTACAAGTTTCAGAACCTGCAACAAAGGCTTGAGAGTGGCATACAAATTTATGACCATTAAAAAGCAGCAGGTTACCTAGCAACAAATATATATTTTCTGATTTGAAAATTGCTTCAGTAGGGTCTAAAATTGAACAGTGATTTTAAAAAAAGAAAAAGAAAGATACATTTTGCCCCAAGCAGTTGTTTTTGCTGAAAGGTGTTTTCTAAAAGAAAATACCTGGTATCAATGTAGGAAATTTAAAGAAGACTGAACAGATTGTAACATATACTGTAAAACCTAGTGAGATGCTAACTTTTAATCAATCACTTCCACAAAAGTTGCTTCCAGTCAAGAACTCCTACTAAGACAATAGAATAAAGACTTTTCACCCCATATCATCACTATCATAAGCAGATTTCTTTGGAATTCCACCTGGACAGATATAATTTATCAAGTTGTCATGGAAGTGTCACAATGCAATCTCATTACATATTTAAACACGTACACACAGATCGTTTAGACTGATAATATTCAGCACATACTTGAAATTCCTGTGATGTGACTATTATCCTGTAGTTGAAAATGTCGATTAACAAAATAGAGAAACATTTATTCCAATACATGAGAAAAACTGAACTATACTCAAAAGACCAACACAGGTGGGAGGATGTGCTGTGCTTACAAAACAATTAATGCTATTCTCTCCCTAACTTGAGTTCCCAAGTCCAGCGCTTGTGTCTAGAATGTTTTGTTAAAATTTGAAGCGAATGACCAGTAACAGACAGGGTAACATTTGCAACTGAGCAAGTATCTATGGAGTTTTCTTCCAACATGCCAGTTGGAAACACATTATCATGGAAGTTACCATGCCATGCCATAGGACTTTGAACGGCCTCACCTTTGACACTGAACAAAGAGGTAAAAAGTTTGTAAATAAACAAATGACAAACTATCTGAGTAAAATCAGTTTATTTTTTATATATGACTGCCCCATACCACATGCAGTGGGGCTGAGGCTTCAACTTAGGGTCACAAGCACAAGGCTTTTCAAGGGCCTCTAGCACTCCCCAAGCACCCCCCTAACGACTTACTTCCTGTTCTGCAGGGGCATACCAAGAGCCTTAGTACCCATCATGAGGTTGGCAGTGAACTGTGCCTCAAAGCAGGGCTAGACACACCTGTGAACTTGCTCCATCAGAAGAAAGGTGAGCTTGAAAGCCGAAAAGACAGGGCACCATCACTTCACGTGCTACTCCTGCACACGCCCTGCGATATTAAAAAGGGCCAGGTCTTCCAATGAAGGATGGCTGAGAACAGCGGCAACTCCAGATGGTCCCCTCGCCAAAAATCCCTCCAGGGGCTGACGTAGCCCCAGCCTTACTACCTAACCTACGGGGGGGGGGGGGGGAACAGGAGTACAACACTTACTTTATCTTTCATGGCAGAGGGGGCAGCAACCGTCGGCTGCTTGGAGCCCTTGCTGAGCTTCTTGCCCGCGCCGTCGCTGCCTCCACCGCCGCTCTCCACCTTGATCAGCCGGTGCTTGGGGGAGATGTACTTCACGTCGGGTGGTGTCGCCTGGCGGCGCTCGCTGTGGCTGCGGAAGAGGTGCGGGGAGCCGGTGGTGGGAGGCGTGGCGCAACATGACGAGGAGGAGGAGGAGGAGGAAGCCTTGAGGGCTGCCTCGCCCAGGCCCTCGGGCACCGAGTAGTCCGGGTGGCACATGGCGCGCAGCTTGCGCAGGGACGAGCCGGGCCCGCTGTAGGGGTCCTCGAAGTCGCGGTCCTTCTGGGCGCGGTAGGCACGGAGCAGGTCGCTGGTGTCGTCGCGCAGACGGCGGCGCGAAAAGACGGGCGAGGTGTGGTGGTGGAGGTGGAGGTGCGGTGGCCCCTCGGGGCGGAGCGCGCTGCCGGCACCGTTGCGCTTCTCCCGGTAGTCGGGCCGCGGGGGCTGCGGAGGGCTCTTGGTCTTGCTATTGCCCAGGCTGAAGTACTTGTTCAGCCATTTGGCCATCGTCTCTCCCGTTCGCGGCCTCAGCACCGCTGCGCGCTGTCCCAGGCGCCCCGCGCCCCAGCCCCGCACGCCGTCCGCATGGAGGAGCGGGTCGGCGGGGCGGGCCAGGCGCCCCGCTCCGCGCACTCGCCGCTCTCCCGCTGCCAGGCGCTGAAAGGGCCCCGCCGAGCCCCCCTGCTTCCCGGCGGAAGGGAGCCGCTCCCGGCCCGAGCCAGGCGCTCGCCGTAGCTCCACGCCCGCCCCCGCGGCTCCGGGTCTGCCGCGACCTCAGCCCCGCTGCTTTGCGCTGGCAGCGCAGCCCAGCCTGACCTCAGCACGCACCGGAGAGGCGGGGGACGCATCTGCATGTGGGGCCCGCCCACCGCCGCGGCCGGGCGGGGCCGCGCCAGGTGCCGGCGGGGCGGTGTGGAGGGGCCGGCCCTGCGCATGCCGGTGCCGGTGCCGGTGCCGCCGCTCTTCGCGTTCCGGCGCCACGGGATCCGCCGGGGCTTCCCCTCTGCGCCCTCGAACGGGCGGGGGAGCCGAGCTGCCGCCGTGAGAAGGACGGAGGTGCCTTCCCGTTTCTTTCCTAGGTGCCCCCGCCTGTCGTCTGGAGTGGCCGTGGTACCTGCAGTCATCACCTGCAGTTTGAACTCTGAATTCTCTACAACCGCTAGCTGTGTGTCCCCCTTCCCATCCGTGGTGGGGTGGGAGGGTTCCAGCTGGCGCCTGAAAAGGGACCAAGCCCTGGTTTTGGCTAGTGCGGATGCTAAACAAACGTCGGATGTTGCATATTTTTTGGTAGGTACCTTTCCCATGTGTGTTCTTAGGTAGGGCTACAGTAAAGCAAATGCAGAGATGATACTTGTGTGAATCAGGTGTGTTCCCAGAAGGGTTTGTCATCTGGGCCACCACAGTCGCAACCACTTTGTATTGCTCTTTTAATCTGCCTCCATCTGCCATAAGGTAAACATATACTACAGCAGGTTTTCCCAAGTTCTCTCTGCCCAGCTGTGATAGTCTCCCTTCTATCTTTAGTCCTTACCCCAGTGATCTGGTTTTAGGGAATACTGGAGGTATTGAATGGATGTTCAAGTGGGGATAGAAATACCTGCAGGCTGATCTCTCCAGGCCCATCTCTGGCCTCTGCTACAATCAAAAAGTTAAGCAAACAGAAGAACTGCTCAGATGATAGCTTGACCTGTGGTGCTTCAATTGTGTGTTATGATCAGTGACAGGAGAGATTTGTTGCAGTTTTGTTCTGTCTACACTGCATAACAGAATGCAGTTTCAAATGAAGAGTTAGAGAATGCCTCACAACTGCATTTTTAGAAATCTTCCACTAATCAGAATTCAGACCTATCAATAAAAGAAATAGTTTTTCGTTCCCCAAATACAAATCTGTGATAGAGTTTCCAGAGCTATACCTTCATGCAAAGCATAATTTCCCCATTGCTTCATTAAGTCCATCAATGCAGAGAGATGAGCAGGAAGGGGAGCCCTTTTCATATAGTTCTAAATTCTGCACAAGAACATTGCAGTTTCACTAAGAGTTCACTATTATGTTCCTAATATGATGTCCTGGGTTTGGCTCAGGTACAGTTAATTTTCTTTACAATAGCTATTACGGAGCTATTTGTGCACTTTAAGAATGAAAAACAGCATTATTAATACAGTGACAAATACTGATGAGCAGTGCTTACACAGAGCCAGTGCCTTGTCTTCTCACACTGCCCCAGCAGTGAGCAGATTGGGGGTGCCCAAAAGCTTGGGATGGCACAAGCCAGAACAGCTGACCTCAACCAACCAGACGGATATTCCTTATCATATGGCATCATGCTCAGCATATAAAACTGGGGGAAGAAGATGGAAATGGGGTATGTTCAGAGTGCTAATGTCTGTCTTCCCTAACAATGTTTTCTGCACAGAAGGATGGCCCAAAAGTAGACTTGAGATGCAACCCTGTTTTGAAGATGAGAAACGCAATGTCATGCACTGTTTGGAGAAGGGTGTGAAGATGTCAGGCACAGTCATGTTTTGCAGTCCTTGTTTTAAAGTCCTTTAAAACACAGTCCTTGTTTTAAATCATTTGGGAGTTGAAGCTCTTTAAACTATAATCAGAATAATGGAGGGAAGAGGAAACCTTTATCTACTTACCACTACAAGTCATCTGTGTATTGCCCTGTTGCATTTTGGCAAACACCTATGTAGTGCCCCGTTGGCATTGTTGAGGCCCAATGTCAGATACATACCTGTAGTGTATTTACACACCTACTGCCAGTCATGATTTATGAGGGCAAAATGGACTCAGTTATATTCATGAGTTAATTATCTCCATGAAATAAATATGGACTGGATTTACATACAAAGTTTTTATCTGGTTTTATGGACCCTTTTAACCTTGCTCTTGGCTATACATTCTCCACCAGAAGCCTCATTTACTCTGAGTTTGCTCACTATCCTTGCAGTTTGCTCAATGTAAGCATGTCTGTATGCTTTAATGAGCTCCTGAGAACAAACCTCCTCTCCCCTGTGAGCACAGGCTTCAATTATAATTCCTTCGTGCAGTATTTTCATCAGCTTATGCGGAAAGGAGGGTTGCATGCTCCCTGTCATCAGCAAACTTTTCTTTTTACATCCTTAGTTCTGGTCTCCTATCTCTGCTCAGCATATTCATCCTATCCGAGTATAGGTTGTTGTGGTTTTTTTTGTTTGGTTGGGGGTTTTTTTGTCAGAGCTGTCACGCTGAGACACGAAATGAGCACGCACCACACGCTCAGTTGCCCAAGATAAAAAAGAGAACTTTATTTACAGTTTTCTAGAATTTATAGATTCTCTAAAGTGAGAGTGGATTGGAGGATGACATCCCTCCTCTGAATCACACTGGCCAGGTGAAGTCTGTCAATATTCTCCTCCTCCAAGAAGGAATGCGAAAACACATAGTGTTTTGGTAAAAAGTGTGAGAACTCTTGACTCCAAGAATGTAAACATCAGAAGGCTTCGACAACCAGGGCGACACAGAGCAACTTAGCCTGAGTCTGAACTATGTCCTCTTTCTTGACTGTCTAGTATCTCTCAGGGGGTTGCAAGACTCCCAGTAGCTGTTGATTCAGTTGCTGATGGTATATCCTAGGCCCTTTCTTTGAGAGCGATTTTTTGCCCTGAAGCAAGATGAGTCTCAATTTCTTTAAAACTCAAAGGATCTCATTACCTAGGAGTCTAGCAGCTCCCTAATTCCTGTTCTGCCAGTCGTGGGAGGGGCAAGAAAGCCCCAGGAGAGCGCCAAACTCGGCCTGATACTGTTACTTGTGGCTCATGTGAAGTGGCAAGTGAGCAAAAGCACATCGATGCAGGGAAGCTTCTCTAATACTTCAGAATTTCTCTAAGTTGCCTCCCGGCAGTGTGAGAGGATAGGAACTATGGGTGTACTGGATAACCCTAGGAAAACCCAGACCTGGATAAATACCTACAAATGAGGACAGAATAATCTGTAAAACAGCCAAAGCAGAGAAGTAAAATCAAGAATTACATTGTCTCTAATTTTGGAAATTGTTCCGATATAAGTCTGCAAGGCCCACAACACTTTTGCCTGTGCACAAGATACTTTCCAATCTCAGTCTGCTCATGCAGGGTACATCTACACCTGCAGGATTCTTAGTCCCTGCTCTGAGTCATTTTCACATGGATTTTTGAAGGAAACAGGCTTTGTCTTTTTCAGAACTTTGACCACATTTTTGAGTTCTGGTTGGCAGGTTTCCAGCATATTTTTTTACCAAATATAAGGATAAAGAGGTGATGGTGAAAGTGAACTTCTTCTGTGAAATAACAAATCCTAAAGTGTTATGTTCTGAATAGAACATCTACTTCTTAGATCTGCATCTCCTGAAGAAAAAATAATTTACAGTTTGTTTCAACTTAGGGATCTAGTAATAAAGAGACTCTCACCTTTTCATACAGGCATATCATTGCACACAAGTCACTGATTTGTGCTAGGTGTTCACACTCCTAATCATATTAGTTTAATTAAATAATGAAGTTAATAGCATCTACTCTGGAACTTATAAGGTCTTGTTTCCTCTCATACTTCTGATTTCCATGTGTAATAAGGGTTGCAGTACACACAGAGCATTTCAAATTGGATAAAGAAGAATAAGTAGCAAATAATATGCAGAGCAAAGTACTTTCTGTACTAATACTACTGTATTAATAAACAACCAAGCAGTGTTGCCAATTCTAACTTTACAGTTATTGCAAGAAAACAAGTTCAGAATTTTTAGTATTGATCAATCCTTCCCACTGAGATATCCACAAGAAAGATAAAAATAATAAGATAATCTTTCTGGTTAATATGGCTTTAGGCTAGGCAAAAAAAAAAAAATCAAATGCATTCACCATGTTAAGAACAGCCAACACAAAACAGAGAAATGTTCTTTTTCTTGAGGCACTTCTTTCTTGGTGACTAGTCAAGATAGTTCAGAAAGGGTGTGTAGCATCCACAACACATTTGGATTCCTTCTATTTGTAAATGTTACATCCCAGGTAATGATTAGAGATCAATTGGTTGTCCACAGGCTATCAAAATGCTGAATGTTTTCCTTCTTGTGCATATGTATGACTAAATATAGGATTATTAGGAAGTTCTGATTTTTCTGCTTTCCAGGGTGATATCTTCCTGCAATTAGTTTATTCCCAAGTAAGGAGAAATTATTATACTGTGAGCATGTATTAGTTATTTAAGTCCAACCAATTTGTCCCATATTCTCATGCTGCAAGGAAAAAAACAGATACTCCTCTTGAATTCTACTTTTGTGATGATCTGTTTGCCTCCAAGAACAAGTTCATATCAATCATCTTTAGTTTTCTTAAATCACATGAGCTGTTCAAAATCAGATTTTGAAGGGTTTTTTCACCTACGGATATCCTACAAAATTTGCAAAAGCAGCTTCATTAAGCCAGCTAGATTTAGAGTACAGGGTGCTTGCAGACATTCCATTTGTCATTTTATTCGATTTTTCAGTGCCTCTCTGGAAAGCTCTGTCTCAAGTGACCATTATGATCTGCACCATAGATTTGCTTTGAGCACAGGTATTGTGTAGTCATTGGAATTACGCACTTCAATCCCAGCTACTCTTCAGACAATGGCAAATTCTGGCAAAGATGCAGCTGTAACAGCACAGGGTTCTCCATGGACTGTAGATCTTGTCTGTGACCTTGAATTAGCCTGAACTCAACTGGATAAATGGGAGCTCTGTCATTTTTGGTGCAAGCACTTTTCCTTGGGTTTTTTGTTTGTTTGGTTGGGGTTTTTTGGTTGGTTGGTTTTTTTGGTTTTTTTTTGTTCTGCAATTGCACATTGCAATATGCAATTATCTCAGAATTCTGACCTTCCTGCTCTAAGTTCTAGTGCAATACAAAACCTTTGGGTAGTAACAGGGCCTCCTGCACAGTGAGTAGAAGCTGAGCACTGGTACAGAGTGGTAATGAGGTCTCCATTGTCGGAAATTGAGACCTCAAATAGTGAGGGCCCTGAATATCCAGATTTAGACTGGCCCAGCTTTCAGCAAGACAGTGGTCCAGACATATCTGGAGGTTGTGTTCAACCTAAAATGAAGCTGCTCTCCTATCCATATTCTTTCCAGTCCTTGTGTTCCTGTGCTGCATAAGGCAAGACACTGACCAAAAGCCCTCACTGGGCCAACAGGACAATTTTCCATATGAATATACCTGATTGCTACCCCACTGAAAAGTCACTATTCAACCTTAAATTGAAAATGGTTGTCCTATAATTTTACTTAACAACCGCAACCATAAGGACAAACTGATTCTTTTGGAGAACCTCAGCAGAATGATGGCACTGGATTGTAATTACAATTAAACATCTATTTTTTAAAAATATCATTTTATGATCAGCATAGTATAGAATTTTATGATCACGGTAGAACAGGATTTTTTTGTAACTGGTATCAGTGTGGCATGATTTTACAAGTATCATAGCACCAAATTCAAAATCACATCTTAATTTATGTTTCTGAATCACCTGGACTCTCTGCAGATAGGGTGGTTGGCTTGCAATGTAAATAAAACAATCATAATCTAGTCAATCTTCAGAGGAAGCAGACAACAGTAGAGGAGTCCCTGGCCACTGGGGGATTGTGCGTTTTGCTGTCCAGCAGCAGCTGTGGGCCAAGTCCCACTTAAGCCTTGTAACTTCTCCATTTTATGGAGTGCTCTCTCTGTGTGATGTTACGTTTCATTTTTCTGTGACTGGGTGTTGGGGGTTAGACTTGTTTCTTTTTTTAGAATTTTTTCCCAAGAGTTGCAAGGCAACTAATTGCTGAGTACTTATCAGTGCTCTGGTGAAACAAAGCATGGAGGCTGGGTAGAAGCTAGCACTTAGCTACCCCCTTTGTCTCCGGGAGTTCCCCCCCAAGGGCGGGGAGAAAGATAAGGGCTGAGGGGAAGCTTCACTTTAAGTGTGCTTTTCCTCAAGAGAGGATGAGGCTGCTGTTGCTGCGGGAGAAGTTCCACTGATACCACCAGGTCCGATCCTGAAGAAAGCTACCACCATCTGCTCGTGTGCCCGAGAAAATCCTGAGCTCTCCTCTGCTGCCCTGCTAGAGCTGGGCACTGTCCCACCACCACTGTTTTTGAGGCCGCTCTGCACCACGGCCCCGCACTGTCCTCCCTGCCAGACATCCCTGCCCTCCAGTGACTGCCCACAGAGCCCTAGATTGTATCCGATCCACCAGCCTGAGATTCCTCACCGTTCCAGCTTAGTTTTTTTTGTTTCAGAGTTCCAAGAGACCAGACTGCCCCGGGTTTTGTGAAACCAAGCCCTGTCAAAGTCCCTAGTTTTGTTCGCTATTAGTTGCTGTAGTTGTTGTTGTTTGTTTGCCTTGTTATACATATTAGTAAAGAACTGTTATTCCTATCCCCATATCTCTGCCTGAAACCCGTTTTTAATTTTTCTAAATTATAATCATTTGAGGAGAGGAGATCTGAATTATCCATTCCAAGAGAAGCACTGCTCCTCTTTAGCAGATACCTGTCTTCTTTCAAAACCAAGACACTGGGTCATCACAACTTGTTTGTCCAGGTGCCTGAGACCTTCAAGGCTGTAAGGAGGGAGAAGGTGGGCTGGTGCCTAGGAACCTTGAGGATGATATGGAGATGGATAAGTTTGCCTGGTGTTCAGTATCTTCAAGACCTGATAAAAGGGAGGAAGGGAGCTGACATGTGACCATACAGGAACAGCTCTTTGCCATATTAAATGGCATTAGTAATGGTAACCATATTGCCAAGTGTCAGGAGCACAGAAGTAGGGCACCAGAAAATGTGTAGGGGAAAAACAGACCCCTAGATTCAATAATGAGGGAAATTTTTGATACAGCACAGGAAAAGATGCAAGACCATGCTGGCAGTGGTACTGTTGGATTGCTTTAGGTGCATTGTTCAGGAACCATTATTTTAAAATCATTGCAGTTAAACTTCAGAGCCTTCTAATAACAACAACAAAAAAAGAATTTATAAAAAAAATTCCTCTTCGTTCTGAACTTATTTCTAGTTTCTGTGGACTAAATACATTTTTTTATTAGGAAGCACATCGGTTTTAAAGGGTTTCACATCATATTGTTGTAATGTGTGGAATTAGCAATTTGGAGACTCACAAAGATCTCCCAGATTTGCTGAAAAATTGGGAAAAAATTCTCCATTCCTTTTGACTCTTTTTCACATCAGGGTCAGAATACCTAATTATTTTTTCAATATGATAATGACGAAGAAATAGTACTTTACAGACATCAACCTGTGTTCTTCTCAAGAAAATAATCAGAATAATATCAGAACATCAGGATAGTTCTTCTTTATCATTTATTAATGACTGTCGTCCTGATTTTTCAGCCTTCTGATGTTTTCATAGTTACTGAATTCTTTCTCACGTGAGTGTTATAAATAGAAGTAAATTTACGTTAAGATACAAGTATGATTTTCATTCCTCTCCTGGGGAGGGAACAATTGATAAGACTTTTGGTTTGACCAATGGGATTGGAGAGGTGGCAACCTCATCCTCCAATCCATAGTCTAGGTGTAAATACTATATAATTGGAGTCACACAATAAAAGTCAAGAGTTTTTGCCCTGTCAACTGGAATGGAGTCAGTATGTTCCTTTTGTGTCCTATTGCGACATATGACCAACTTCCACTGGTCAGAGATTGGAAAGATTTCTTCATAATGAGCTTCTCAGTAGAGAATTAGAACAGAAGCATAGACAGTTCTGCATGTAAAAATACATTTAACTGCCTTGATTAATTGCAGGGAATTGACGTATAGCTCAAGTATAGAGATTCCAGGAAATTAACACATGCACCCATAAACATTCATCTGAAAGGCTGAAGCAGACACTGCAGCACAGTGAGTACAGCTTCAGCAACTGGGCAAGTAATCAAACCTCTGAAATACATTAGTGGCAACTACTGGGACAAGAGATGTGAGAAATTTCATAATCTTCTTTTCAAATTGGTCTGTATGAAACAGGAAAGGAAGGTAATATTGAACACAGGCATCCAACAAGCAATCCATACAGCTGGTGTAGTAATTGAGTCTGAATTCTATGAAAACACAAAGCATAATTCTGTAATTAAAGCCAAAATCATGACAACTGCAAGTAAGATATTGAATTAAGTTTTTGCATGCAACTTTGACTCTAACATTTCCAAATCTACAGTGCAGGGTATTTATTATGTTATTGGTTATTTTTTAACATTTCCATAACTCAAGCAGAACAATGAATTAATGACTCCGAGAAGTCTTGTCTTACCTCATTTTCATGAGGTTTTAGTTATCATAGAAAGAGGAACTGTTCTGCAGTTTGATTTTTCAGATTGGCAATACATGTACCCTCATACTACTATTGGACTATACTGCAGATTTTGCTGTTGATTTCTTGCTCTTTGGATATAAAGAAATATATTCTATCTTGCTTTGTGGATATAAAGAAAAATGCTATGGAGAATCTGTGTCAAGTGTTGCTTCATGCCTCTGAGAGTCAGCGACAGTCATTTACTATGTGTTTGTCTGTCTTGGTGCTCTTCTTCTCTAGTTCCTAAGTTCCCTGATTCACAGCTTTCCTCTCAGGTTCTGAATATCCATCAGGAACACAAACTGTGTTTCCAGCTCCTGATTGCACTCTGTTGACAAAAAGGACTTTGCCTCTCAACACCTACATTTTCCTACATATATATTTTGTAGGTATTTTTTCTTCTGTACCTTATACAAAAGGGGAGAATGATCTGTAACTAAATCCAATACTGAGGAGTTTCATAATAATCAAGCTCCTACAATGGAAACATACACACAATAGTTGCTGAAGCCTGAAATTCTGATTCTATAGAGGGGGATAGTTTGGTGACTTATGCACTGGCACATGCTGCAAGGCAATCAAGACAGCTCTGATTCTTTAGTAAATTACTCCTATGCCTTGAGTCACTGTCCTCCTCTCTGACATTTCACTCCATTGGACTCAGTATAAGGTTAATTGCTCCCATTTAGTGTCTACTGTCTTATAGATGTCCAAACATGGCCATTTTACATAATGAGAGATATTGCAATTGCCTTGCAAGTAATCCAGATGCAGATTTGTATTTTAGCATGCTTGGAAACCATAGAAGGAGCTTTAAACAGAATCAGATTCTGTTCAAATGCAGTCAAATGGCTGACTTCTCAGTTAGGCTAACGTAACTCACACAAATAATATAACACACCCAAATGCCAGGGATTTTTCTGCACACACCTATTGCAGCCTTTGCACAATACGCTTGTATTGAATCTGAGGCAGAGTTAATTTTCCCACAGCAGCCCTTACAGTGCTGTGCTTTGCATTAGTAGCTGGAAAGGTGTTGACAACACAGCAGTGCCTTGGCTGCTGCTGAGCAGTGCTGGCACAGCACTAGCCTCTTTCTCCAGCATTCCACCCCACAGAGGCCCAGAGGCTGGGGGTGGGCAGGATCCTGGGAGGGCAAGTAGCTGGGAAAGCCAACCCAGACTGACCAAAGGGGTTTTCCACATCATAGGATGTCTGTTCAGGTACAAAACCTAAGGGAAAGAGAAGGAAGGTGTGGCCTTCATTGCTTATGGTGTTTGCCTTCTGGAGCATCTGCTGTGTGTGTTGAAGACTTGCTTCCCAAGAAGAGGCTGGATATCATTCACTGGTGGGAAATAAAGAATCAAATCTTTCAGATTTTTTTTCCCCTTTGCTTGCACACATGCAACATTCTCTTTTGCTTTATTAAACTCACTTTATCTCAGCCCATGAGAGTTTGTTTCCCATCTTATTTTCTTTCTGCTTCCACTGTGCTGAGGAGAATCATAGAGAAGCTTGATGGACTCCTGGGTCCCAGACAAGGTCAATCCACCATATCACTGTCCCCTTGAAGCCTCCGGGGTTCACCAAGTTTTTGAAGCATATTCATAGTTTGAACCACAAAGAGACAAGAGGCTTCTGATTATCCACTGAGGACTTTTTAACAGTCCATCTTTGGCAAAGATTTTTTTTGAGAAAAGTTGCTGGTGACCCTTGCTATCTCCCTTTAAAACACTCATTGCAATTTCAAGTGGAGGATGTCTGTCAGCTGGTGTCTGTGATCACTTTTAATAAAGAATGGTGAAATGCAGTGGCCTTTAAAATATAGAACAGTATTTTTAGGGTGTTGTACACTTTCCCCTGAAACATAAATGATACTTTGGAAGAATTCAGATTAGACTTTCTTGTTGAACCACACAGCATGAGGTATTGAGTTATTTGAATAGTTTAGGTTTAAAGGAATATTTAAAGGTCACCTAGTCCAACTCAGCTCTGCAACATACCCGAACAGGGACATTCTTCAACTAGATCAAGCTACTCAGATCTCTATCCAACCTGATCACTTCTAGAATACACCAAAGCAAAAAAAAGCAGTATTTGCAAAAATTTTCCTGAGGACTGCATCTCTTTAACTATCCCAACCCCCTATAAAATATTATGTATGGAACAGTAAGCAATAAGTATTACATCAAATATTATAACTTGGCAAAATTCCATCTGTCAGTGCCAACAGTCACCTGCTTTGAAGGAACAGACCTACCAAAACTAGAGTTATGTCTACCTGTTGCTAGCCATGAGACATAATGCTCTGTGGAGGGTAACGATGGGATAAGAGTGTACACACATTCTACATTGCTTTAAAGCAGCAAATAATTTATTCATTCTGAGTTTCTCAGTCATTTGACTCCTTGAAGTGGGGAGTAGGTGCAACAGAAACCTTCAAAGTGAACTGACAGAGAAACTTTCTCTGCAGACTGTGAATCTCATGGAGCCTTGCCTGTGCACTGGTTCTGACATTACTAGATGTCTGCTGGCAAAAAGAAATAAAGAAGAATAGACTTTGCTAGTATTTCCACATGAACAGATATTAGAAATGAGCCATCTGTTGCCCAGAGGAGACAATGTCACAACTGTGGCCATAATGCAACTGCCTGGAAGAGGGTATCTCAAGCATATACGGAAGCTTCCTCACTTATCAGTAGCCATTGTGGTGGGCGGACCCTGACTGGATGCCAGGTGCCCATCAAAGTCACTCTATCACTTCCCAACTTCTCAACTGAAAAGAGGAGAGAAAAAAGAACCAAGGGCTCATGCGTCAACATAAGAACAGGGAGAGATCACTCACTAATTACCATCTGAGATAAAACAGAATTGAATTGGGGAAATTTGTTTAATTGATTGCCAATCAGAGTAAGATAAAGACAAATAAACTCAAATTTTAAATCACCTTACCCCATCCCTTCTTCCTTTCTGAGTTTAATTTCACTCCCTATGTTCTCCACCTCCTCCATTTCATAGAAGCACAAAAGGATGAGGAATGTGGTCTGAGGTCAGTTCTTCACATATGTCTTCCTCCTCAGAGGAAGGACTCCTCAGAGTCCTTCACTGCTCCAGCATAGAGTCCCTTGCAGAAGAGACTGTTTTTCATGAATGTTTCACACACTACAGCTCCTCATGAACTGTTCCAGCATGGGTTCTTTCCATGGGATGCAGTGTGGTCATCAAGACAGACACTGCACTCAAAGTGCTTCAGTAAAAACATCAGAAGGCTTCAAGCATCAGCTCCTTGTTATCTAAAAGTCTCTTGTACCTTTTCTCTTTAGCAATCCCACGGGGAAGGTCCACACACCCCTGGCTCTTTCTCCACAGTCTTCTCTCTCCCTTCTGCTGTTCCAGCTTTCTCCTTTCTGTCTCTATCACGGCCGCCTAACCCTGTTTTTCCTACGTACAGCATCTTACCCTTTCTGTCCCTTCCTCCTCACAGCATGGCCAGCAGATGCCAGCAGACTCCAACTAACTCCAACTCTAACTGAACTCTCTCCCAGCTAACTCAGTCTTTATCACACCCATATCTGGGAGGGCAAGGCTGTTCCCACCCTTGGATAATTAACATAGCTATAATATATCAAGGGTAAGATTGCCTTTAGTACTATCTCTCTTTGTCTCCCCACAATCTGTCTCCCCACAACGCAGTCTTTAAGGAACAGATTGCCCCAGCATGGTTACACCATGGGGCCACAAGTTCTGCCAGCAAACCTCCTCCAGCATGGGTTCCTCTCTTCACAGGGCCACAGGTCCTGCCTGGAGCCTGCTCCACTGCAGATTTTCTGCAGGGTCACAGCCTCCTTCGGAGATATCCACCTGCTCCAGAATGGATCTGCTATACTCTAGCACCAAAGTGAACCAGCACTGCTAGAGGAAAGGCATGTTCTGCATCTACACTGCATCTTTCTTCTTCTCAACCACACTTCTACACACAGGATTGCTGGCTGATTACATGCCCAGCAGCACAACAGTAGTGGCTGAGATAATGAACTTGCTTTCTGTCTGTCACAAAGAAGATTTTGGTAGGATGTTCGAGTGTGTCTGGATTGTTGACACAGAGTTCCTGGCATAGACTTTCCTATTGTTGAAAAAAGCATCATATGTGCAAGTCTCCAATGACAGAATCCACCTTTGAGGAATAACTCTTGAAATGAACTAGAAAGTATAGATGTATTTATTTTTCAAGACTGCAACTTGTAGACTCCTTTAACATGTTGACCAATTTGTTTATCACTCTTTCACTCATGAAATTACATTCCCTTATGTACTGCCATTTTGCCTTTTACCCTGGCTCAGTAGAACATTATTATTTCGGGTGCCAGAGTTTAATATCCTTTTAATTTCTGGCCCTGAGTCCAGATGGTTGTTTTCCAGGAGTTATTCAGTTATAACCATAAATTTACTTGACTCCAAGGCATGTAATAGCCATTATGTCTTTAATTGACATTATTTTCCAGTAATTCTAATGGAATCTGAATATTTGTTTTAATTGAATAAAAACACAAAGAAAACTTGTCTCATTGTAATCTCATACAGTCATCTGCTGCTTTCTCAATTTCAAGGTGTGGTATTATGAGGGGAGGAAGTATCCTTATATAATTACAAAACTGCAACATCATATGTGTTGTTGCAGTCAAAATAACTGCTGCCTTTCTAGTAATAGAAGAATGGTGGAAAAAAGAGAAGATTTTTTTCATAAGATACACTGACCTTTCCTAATTATATTATTATTGGTGAATCATCATTAAAAGCCAAAGCATTCTTGAAATATCAAAGGTGAAAGGTAGGTTATTTATTTTGCAGTGCAAGGTCCTACATCTAGGTCATGGCAATACCAGCCACAGCTACAGACTGGGTAGAGAAGTGATTTGGGTGGAGAAGTGATTCAGAGCAGCTCTAAGGAAAAAGACTTGGGGGTGATGGTTAATGAAAAATGCAACATGACCCAGCCACGTGCATTCACAGCCCAGAAAGGCAATGGATCCCGGGCTGAATCCAAATTAGTGTGGACAGCAGGGTGAGGGAGGAGGTTCTGCCTCTATGCTCTGCTCTGCTCTGGTGAGAGTCCAGCTGGAACACTGCATCCGGTTCTGGGGTCCTCAGCATAGGTCCAGAGGAGGGTCATAAAGTTAATAAGAGGAATGGAGCACCTCCCTCAGAAAGACAGGCTGAGAAATCTGTTCATCCTGGAGAAGGCTGAGTAGACCCCTCATGGCAACCTTCCATTATCTCAAGGGTCCTACATGGAAGCTGGAAAGGGATTCTTCATAAAGTAGTGTAGTGATAAGACAAGAAGTAATGGGTACAAACTGAAAGAGGGGAAAATTCAGTTAGATATTAGAAAGAAATTCTTTACTTTCTAAAGAGGAAGTAAAGGAGGAGATGAGACACTGGAACAGATTGCTCAGGGAGGTTGTGGGTATCCCAGCCTTGGAACTGTTCAAGGCCAGGTTGGATAAGGCCTGAAGCAAACTGGTATATGGAAAGTGCCCCTCCCCATGGCAGCAGGAGTTGGGACTGCATGATCTTTAAGGTGGCTTTCAACCTTAACATTCCAATCTTAACATAACTAGTAAACTAAGTCAGTAAATATATTTCATATGGCATAGCTAGTATAAAAATTATTTTCAAAGAGTAATACTATTAATTGAAATAAAATTACAGAGGAAAGAAACAGACTTAATCCATATTTTCTTGCAGAAAATTTTTCTTCACAGAAATTGAAGTAATTCTGTAACATGATTGCCTTTTTTAGCTAAGAACTGGACTTTGGTGATCCCAAGAACTTGTCACAGATCACACTTTTATATATATCTCTCTGAATACCTGTCTTAGTTTTGAACAAAGACAGGTATCTGCTAAAGAGGGGCAGGGCCTCTCTTGGAATGGATAATTCAAATCCCCTCCCCTCAAATTATTATAATTTAGAAATTTAGAAAAATTAAAACGGCTTTCAGGTAGAGATATGGGGATAGGAATAACAGTTCTTTACTAATAGGTATAATAAGGCAAAACAAACAACAACTACTACAGCATTAATAGTGAACAGAACCAGGGACCTTGATAGGGCTTGGTTTCACAAAGCCCGGGGCAGTCTGGTCTCTTGGGACTCTGAAAAAAAAAAAGTACCAAGCTGGAACGGTGAGGTGTCCCGGGGCTGGTGGGTCGGATGGAATCTAGAGCTCTGTCGATGGTCACTGGAGGGCAGGGATGTCTGGCAGGCAGGGCAAAGCGGGGCCGCGGTGCAGAGCGGCCTCAAAGCAGCGGCAGTGGGACAGTGCCCAGCTCCAGGAGGATTTCCTGGGCACACGAGCAGATGATGGTAGCTTTCCTCCAGATCGGACTCAGTGGTACCAGTGAAACTTCTCCCGCAGCAAGCAGCAGCCTGACCGTGACCGTCCTTCCCGCGATGCCGAGAGCAAGAGAGCAGAACCCAGCTGCCCCCAGCCCCCCGAGAGAAGTTCCTGGAGACAAAGGGATCCTGGCCAAATGCCAGGATCCATCTTTTGTTTCAGCTGAGCACTGATAAGTACTCAGTGATTAGTTGCCTTGGCAACTCTTGGGAAAAAGTTCTATAGGTGAAAAATAAACAAACCTAACCCCCAACAATACCTCACCTGGCTGGACAACAATCTTGCCTGGGAGATTGGTAAGAATGAGAAGGTCTAAATGTTAGTAGTATTCATTTGAAGTATTCTTGTAATGGGTTGACCCTAGCTGGATGCCCGCCACTCACCAAAGCTGCTCACTCACTCCCCCCTGCAGTTGGACAGGGTAGAGAAAATATAACAAAGCATTTATGAGTTAAGGACCGGGAGAAATCATTCATCAAATACTGTCACAAGCAAAAGAGACTTGAATTACGGGTATCAATTGAATTTATTACTAACAAAATCAGAGCACGATGATGAGAACTAAAAAAAGATCTTAGAAACACCTTCCTCCCCTCCCTCCCAGCCTTACCTCCTCCCACTCAGCTGCACAAGGAGACAGGGAATGGACAGTGTGATCAGTTCATCACATATTTCTGCTACTGCTCAAGGACAGGCATCATTCCGCTGCTCCGCTCTGGTGTCCTTTCCACAGAAGACAGCTCTCCATGAGCTTATCCAATAAGAATCCATCCCACAGGCAACCATTCTTCACAAACCACTGCAATGTGGGTCACTCTTCCACAGGATGCAGTCCTTCAGGCACAGCCTGCTACAACGTGGGTCCCCCACGGGATCACAGGAAGGTTTCCCACCAGGAAACCTGTTCAAGCATGAGATCTTCTCTTCACAGGTCTGCAGGCCCTTGTCAGGACCCTGGTCCAGCAGGGACATCCCACACAGTCACAGCCTCCACTCAGGCATCCACCTACTCCAGTGTGGGGCTCCTCCACAGGGTGCAGGTGCATCTCTATATCCTCATGGATCTCCATGGGCTGCATGGGAAGAGCTGCTTCACCATGGTCTGCATGGGTTGCAGAAGAATGTCAGCTCCAGTGTCTGAAGCACCTTCTACCCTTCCATCTCCACTGACTTTGCTGTCTTCAGAATGGTTCCTCTCACATGTTCTCACCCCTCTCTTCTCTGTCCACAATTATATCTGCACAATAATTTTTTTTTTCCTTCTTACATGTTATCACAGGGACATTACCACCATTTCCTATTGGCATGGCCTTGGCCAGCAGTCGGTCTGCGTTGGAGACACAGGGCATTGGATCTGCCAGACACAGGAGAAACTTCCAGCAGCTTCTCACAGAAGTGACTGTACCTCCTCCACTACCAAAGCTTGGCCACACAAACCCAGTACACAAGCACTAACTCATGAATCAAAACCAATGCAGACCTTCTCGCATCTCCTACCTTAGAGTTTGGTGACACACAGTCTCATGAACATTTGCTTGCATCGTTCTCAAGCTACTCAGCTCTGCCAAACTGATTATGAGCTCTTGTCATTCTTGATGACAGGCTTTCTGGGTTACAGTATCTTCTAGCATATAATCATTTTCTGTGCTGCACCTCCACCCTTTCCCTCACTCTCTTCCTTTCCCTCCACCTCCGATTCTTTCTATCCCCTCACTCCCCTCTCCTCCTCTTCCTTGTTCTTTTTTTAGAAGTTATTTTTTCAGCAAGTGAACTGGAAATTCTGGGAAATAAGGTCTTCTACTAGGTGGTTTACTTTTCAAGCAGTCATAAAGATTTGTTAGCGGGAAACTAATGAGAAATATTTTTGTATATGTGTCTTAACTACAATTAGATCAAAACATCATAGATAAATATCAAATACTTTTTAGCAATTTCCCTCTTTCCATTAATAATTTTTCTTCTTTCCTGCTTTCCAGTATTCTGGAATACTTTTCCAGATTATTTGGAGTACTTGACTGGAAAGAGACTACACAGACTTCACATGTGACTCTTTGGGGTTGAACCAAGACCTGCAACATCAGCCATGTATCTGTAAACTGAAGTGGCATCTTAGAAGCCATGCATTCTTGTATTTCTCCTCGTAAGTATTTTTCCTGTGACTTGTGGATTTTGCTGTTAAAGTAAAGTACATAGATTTTAACCATGTTACTACTCTCCTCATTAGTACACTATGAATTATGTAACAGATGCCTGGCAAAATTATGACAAAAGGCAAAGCAAGTAGAAAATTACTTGTTAGTAAGAAATTTAAAAGAGGAAAGAGAAAAATTAACATCTGGTTAGCTAGGCGAGGAAATAAGTGGCCTTTTGTTGGAAGGTAAACTGAATTTTGCCAGAGTGGTTACAGTACAAAGAACTGACATTTTGGTTAATATTTAATAACAGCTTGTCCTTAGGTATAGTCTTATTTTGTCCCATCTGCTGCTTATCAGTTGTAATAATGTCAAACAAGGCCACTTCCAATGTCACACATCTCTCTGATTTGCAGTTCTTATGCTTGCCATGTAAAATAGGAACACAAATTCCTTCACTGTGACCTTTCTTATTCCTTGATTCTGCCAGCTGGTAGCTTTATATAGTACAGTCTAGCAGTTCTGCTCCTTTGTGAGTGATGAAAACTTCTCAGGTATTTACTTGTGTCCACCACTCTGTTTATGGACCAGAACACTTTTTCTTGCCTCTGTGATCTCATGTACTGAGAGGCTTTAGCTCTTGTGTTAATATGAGCTACCCCAGCTCAGCAGTGAGTGCCATAGCTGATTAACAATTAGTTTGCTCAGGAAGGACAGACTGTCAGAAAAGCAGAGTCATAAATAGCTGGTGAAATCATCTCTGTCTTGTATATTGGGCAGATTTCCAGCTGCTTGAAAAAATGCAGTATGCATGTTCATTCAGCTGTTAACTTGAACTGGAATCATTAGCTTCTAACATGAAAACTTGGCTGCCTTTTTTATTAGTCAAGTGTAAATTCATTGGAGGATTAATAATGAGTGAAAATATGACCTCGTTATATACATGTGAAATATTTACATTGCAGATTTAAATTTCTGAGTATTTTATTTAGTTTTTGTAAAACTCATATTGTTTTCATGAAAAAAATCCACAAAATCATAGACAGTCATCTCACTGCAAGCTATTTTCTGAATGCAAGCATGGACTTCTATAATATTTCACCACTAAGTCAATATGAGAGAAAAATAACAAGTACATTAAAGTGCATTAAACAAAATCACGGCAAATATTATGTAAGATGGTTGTCACAGACACACTTGACCCCCACCCATGCCTTTGTTCAGACTGACTAAGGAGCAACAGGCCTCATGCCCTGTGGTGAACTTGCATGCTGTTAAGCTCCTGGCTCATGTATAAAGGAGAGAAAATGCCTCATAAAAATATTTCCAGAGATGGTTTCAAAACCCAAAAGTACAAGATAACTAAAGCACAGGACAAGATGGTACAGCTGAAATGAGAACATCTGTCTTGTCTTTATTACTGACTAGGAGCCAACTACTTTACTCTGTAAACATCACCCTCAGGATGGGCCCAAACTGAGCTCCCTGAACTGTAGCTGAACTGTGTGCCAGGTGACTCCCGCCTTCAGCAGGGATGCCTCATGAGGTTTGAAATTCCTTACCTGAGACTAGGATAGTCTTTCTTACCCAAGATGAAGAGATCCCTTACATTTGACAGATCCTTGGTAAGTCATTGAAATAATATTGATTTAATACTAATTAAACGTTACTAATCCATGTAGATGATGATGATGATGATGATTATTATTATTATTATTATTATTATTATCGTTCCATAGATTAATTTCATTGCATATAAACCCAACACTAGGATTGGATTTAGCCCTTCCTAGGATTTCTAAGGAGTTTAGAAAGGAAGGTGGCCTGCTCTGAACCTTGTGACTTAACAAGGGGGTCTACCTTTGTATCTCTGATCTCTGTGTGACTTGTTCCAACTCAATTCACTTATATTTTAGTAAAAACTTTTTTTTTTGCTTCCTGACAGACATTCTACTCTAATACTGTATGCTTCTTGTTCCTTCAGCTCAACAGAGTTAAAAATGCTGGAGATGACTAGTACCAGCAAGCAGCCTGTACTTTGAACTGCTCAGTAAGTAGTCCTCAATGGCATGTGTTCTCACCTGATTTAAGTGATTTGCAGCTCTTTGAACCTTCAAAGGAAAAATACACTTGCAAATATAGGTTTCTAAAATCATGTCAAAACTCTAAAATCCTGTCAACATGACAATGCTCTGATTATCACAGATGGTGTTCATCTCTCCAACAAAACTCTGAGGAAGCTGTAGGTGCTTCTCTTCCCCTTAGATTACCTCTGACAAGTAATGTAGTGTTATCCAAACTGCATCAGCCTTCTGGGACAGCCTTCTGAGCTAGCTACTAGCCAGATTTATTGAGAAGTACTTCTCAATGCGATTCTAGCTTTATTTTTTTGGTCATAAGTCAGGTTTTAATAAACTGTATTTTCTACCTTTATTCTTTTGCACTTTTTAAAATATCAGTTATGCATAATGTAAATAGTTGTCATGACCAAGGAACTGTCTCTATCACAGAGGCAGAGAGAAATAAAATGGAAAATATGGGTGATTATCTACTGCAACTGCAGAAGAAACATAAGCATTCAGTCCATACATTCTTGTGGGAAATGAACAAAGAATAAGATAAAGGCAACAGTTTTAACTTAATCTACAGGGAGATTAAACTAGTATAGAGTCATTCTTCTAATAGTAACAAACAAATTTTACAAAAATTTTTTCTAACAAGTCTCTCTTACTCGCTGTCATGGTAAAGAAGTGCTTCTAAATGACATTATGTTGCTGTACATAAAAGGAAATTTAAAAGAAACTCAATTATGAGAAGCACTGTGAGGATACAGTTCCAATATTTTAATTATTCCTGAAAAATATTTATATTCATCTTCATACATTTGAATCAGCTTTTTTTCTCTTTTAGAACTAATTATTCTGGGATTGCATTTTACTTTTTCTGGGACTGAGTTAGAAGATGTTTAGACATACCAACAAACTAAAAGCATAGAATACCACAATTAATCCCATTAAACTTCTGTCTTAGAGTACTGGTGCATGACTGGATGATTAGAGGAAAGAAGATGAGGTAAAATTTGGATATTTAGCTAATCAAAGGTAACAGTTTAGCCCAATGTCCGTATTAGTTCAGTCTTCATCTATACAGTATGATATGAGCTAGTGTCCTCCAAATGCATTGCCATAGCCAATATTTCCTACTACTGCAATATGTGTAGCCCTTCTTAAATTATACAGAAAGAGATTTAATCTTCTGGTAACCGTGTTTGTGTTCAGGCTTTACTTTGGAAAACATACATAGCTCACAAACCAGATGTGCATATGATCAATAATCACTGTCTCACACAAGTTTTCTGGAAGCTGAAAAGTTGTGTTTGTATTTATTCCTTTGTTTCTTATTTACTAAGCACTGGCAATGGGCTACCTTTAGGGACCACATCCTATGCCAAAGGATTTAAAACCAAATGCAATTTTAACACTAGTGAGCGCTTATTAAAATCAAAGTGATTTTTTAATTGAGAAAACTGCTCTAGAAGAGTTATTTTAATCACTATTAAAAAGTTCTACAAAATCCAGTAGGTGTTCTATTCTATGATAGGATAACTTCCTCTGTTCCTTGATATAAAACCTATCTCAAGAAAGATGTAGTCAAAAGACATGAGCAGAACTTATTATAAATTAGAGCCATAATGGGCTGGAGCATTACTTTGCAGAAAAATAAACTCACCTTACTACTGTGATCTTACGAACTTTCACAAGTCACTGGTTAGAAAGATGCAGCCTCTCCTCATGCACAGCCTTAAAAGCCAGTATAAGTGTTGGGGGTTAGGTTTCTTTCTTTTTCACCTATAGAATTTTTTCCCAAGGGTTGCTTGGCAGCTAATGGCTGGGTACTTATCAGTGCTCAGCTGAAACAAAAAAGATGGACCCTGGCATTCGGCTACACCCTTTTGTCTCTGGGAGTTTCTCTCAAGGTGGGGAGAAAGACGGTGCTGGAGGGCAGCTTCACTTTTGGTGTGGTCTGCATCGGGAGAAGGGGGGGCTGCCGTTGCTGCGTGAGCTTCTCACTGGCACCACCGGGATCTGGTCCTGAAGAGAGCTGCTATCACCTGCTTGTGTGCCCAGGAAGATCCTGATCTCTCTCCTTTTGCTGCCCTGCTGGAGTTGGCTCAGCCCTGTCCCACTGCCTCGGCGCTGTTTTAGAGCTGCTCTGCACCGCGGGCCCGCACTGGCCTCCCTGCCAAACATCCCTGCCCCCCAGTGACCACCGACGGAGCTCCGAACTTCATCCGATCCACCAGCCCGGGATACCCCACCGTTCCAGCTTGGTACCTTTTTTTTGGAGTCCCAAGAGACCAGACTGCCCCGAGTTTTGTGGGACCAAGCTCTGTCAAGGTCCCTGGTTCTGTTTTCGCTATTAATTGCTGTAGTTGTTGTTGTTTGTTTGCCTTGTTATACATATTAGTAAAGAACTGTTATTCCTATCCCCATATCTCTGCCTGAGAGCCGTTTTAATTTTCTAAATTATAATAATTTGAGGGAAGGGGATTTGAATTATCCATCCCAAAAGAGGCCCTGCCTCTCTTTAGCAGATACCTGTCTTCTTTCAAAGCCAAGACAATAAGGAAAACTCACACCTCACTTGTTGGGGAGGAATGTGAGGCAGAGCTAGGGACATTGCCTTGGAGGGAAAATTCCCCTGAGGCAGTGCAGTCCTCTGCTGAGACTTCCCTGTGAGGAGAAGTCCTCAAACAGGTCCTCTGCTCAGGGAAGTTTCCAGAAGGAACATTACCTCACCCCCCTCAGGTTAATACTGTTGCCACGATTGGCTAGTTAAGTTTGAATCCTCTCCCCGATTGGTTAATTCCCCAATTCCTTTCCCCATTGGTTTGTTCCCTGACCACTCCCCCAAGTTAATGTATAAAAGTAGCCCGGTCAGACCCCTCGGGGTCTTCGGGACTTCTGTTCTTCTGAGCCCTCGTCGCCCTGGAGGAATAAAGAAGCTTCTGGAGACCATCCCCCGACTCCTGCTTCTTCCCTGCGTCGCCTGCTAGCAGCCCTAGGCTGCACGAGCTGATCACTGCCAGCCCTGGGATCGGTTGCCTCGGCAACCTTCACAAAAGAGCGAGTCACTGAGGGAGTGCCTGTGCCCCTTCGACACATAGGCTGCCCTTTTCAGGGCAGGCTGTCGGGGGAAGGTCGCGGCACCCCAGAAGACCGGTTGCCGGGCCCCGGCTTCAGGGGTGGACGGCGGCACTCACTAGTGTGGTTACATATTTTAAAGTCATGGTTTACCTTGTCTACTGTATTTAATAGGAAAAGTTCTTCTGGTAGAGGTGATTGACTAAGCTGATCAGGCACTGATTGACATGTCTTTATTTAGTTGTCTGCAAGCCTCTGGAGAACCACGGACTGTGACTGTAAACCAATGAGATTGTATCAGATACCATCATTAGAAGCATCAGACACCTGGCCAAAAATCTCAACAGCCTCAGACTGGCTGCTGAATCCAGGTTGAAAATGATTGATATGATGTCTGATACAGATGATCTAAGTGAGAAAGGATGTAAGTGTTTCTCTTTTCTGATGGTTGTCATGATTTGGGTATAGTGTTCCCTCAGAAAGTAACTCCTGGGGCAAAAAGTCAAACCTGGTGAACAGAGTGGAGAGCCTAACATTAACAGAACAAATCATTGGTACCTCTTATTCAGCACAGGCAAGGATTGCCTTCTTCAGGCTGAGTTAAATACCCGATGCAGACATATCCTAAGACACCTGCATTTTAGAAGACTACTGTAACTTCCAAGTTACAGTATTCTAATTCATTAGATTAATTTCTCTTTAAATCCGTCTCTGAAATCCACATGTGGTGTCAAAATGCTTTGCCAACTAACATTCTATTGCTAAGAGCACATTTCCAGGGGAAAATTGCAGTTTGGCAAGCAATACTTTCCCAAACTGTATGCTGTACTCTAAATGCTCTCAACTGCTTCCAGTTTTCCTTGAATATTTTGCTATTTATCACTCTCAGTATTTCCAAGCATAAGTGTACAAGATATATGTCAGTGTACCTCCATTTTTTTAACAGCTGAAGCCTACATTTGTTCCATAGCTTAAATACATTGTCCATAAGATGAAATATACCAAATAACTGGATCTCAAAGGCAGTTAGGCAAGTAGGAATATTTCAATATTATCAGGCACATGACACCTTAAATTTGTCCTAAGAATTTTGTACATCTGGCCTGTTATTCATTAGTTGGCATTTGAAAGGGGGATATGAAAAAACCCTGATGTGACATCTTGCTGGTATAACCTCAGGGTTTTTTGGTTGTGTTTGGTTTTGGTTTTGGTTTTGTTTTTGTGGTTGTTTTATTTTGGTTTGTTTGTTTTGTTTTGGGGTGTTTTTTTAGGTGTTTTTTTAAATCTAACTTCATGTGGTATCTTATCACAACTGAATGAAGAAAAAGTTCTTTTCCTTAGCTTAGCACCTGTTTTTTGGTAGGATGTATTTTCTGGTGCTTGTAGCAACAGCAGTTGAAGCAAAATTAAATCAAGCTAAGTATATTCAAATCTCAAACAAATACACACTTTGTAAAACCAACTAACAGCACACATAAAGAGTATATGTGTAAAACCATCTCAACATGCATGGAGAGTTTAGACTTGTCATGTGCCTAAGAACTTTTTGTCTTTCTACTTGATTTCTCTTCCACTTGGATTTGTAAGAAGATAAGCACCTGCATTTGCATGACTCTTTCAAAGGGGAATCTGGATGCAAGAAAGTTCCTTTGCAGAAGACTTCAGTGTCTTCTGAGGAATTTAGTCCAAGTGTTCAATGCAGCTCAGTTGCCACATTAATGCCATAAAGCTGACTGTCTTGGGGAGGCAGTATGCTCCTGCTGCTTCCCAGCCCCAGCCTGGCTTATTTATGATCAGGTCAGATTTCTCTTCATGTGGGTGTGCCCAGAAACCCTTGCCATAGAAAGAGATTGCATGAGGCAATGCTATTATAAGATACAAGTGTCCTTCAGGCACGCACTCCCCTCACACAATTTTTTGTTAAATATGGAAGTGACATCTTGTCTGCTGCCTATGGAGATATTTTCCTCTTAATAGCCTTCTCATATTAATGTGACTGGTTTTGATTGCAGTTTGTCTTCTCATTTGGCAGTTGTAAAGTGTTATCTATGCTTGAAACATACTGCTGTGAATCAGAACTAAGTGATTCGAGACAGTTGTTGGATGTTCAGCTGAATATCCCTGACATTGCTATGTGCTGATTATATTGCATATTCCTAGTATTATACCCCTTCACAGAACACTGGTGTTTCAAAATGCATGCTCTGCATTCCAAACAGACATGCTATCAAGAATCATTCTGTTCTAATACTGTGTGAATCTCCTGGTATTCATGAGGGTTTTGTAAGATTCCCTCCAGACTGAAAAGTACTTTGAAACTTTCACCTACAGAATAGTCTTACAAGCCTTCTTATAGCTTCTACACAGTTCTTTTCCTTCAAGACACTGATATTTTTCCAAGGTAGCACTTGTGAGTGCTAAATCTCTCAGAACAGTGAGCACAAACAGGCTGCTGCACACATAATCCAAGTCATGTGAATTCCTCAGAAACAGGTCTGCAAGACTCTTGGGTGTTACTCATAACCACCTGTTTTATTTTCAATAGATATGCCCTTCCTACTTAAGTAACTATAACTGCTATTTGGTCACTGTTGTTGCTGTGTCACTGTGGATGACTCAGGGTTAGTGTGAAAAGTTCAAAGTTGTAGGCTTCAAATGAACTGGTCTCCATACACCATTCTTAGGAGCTTGGTCCAAGGTTTCTGAACAGTAGCTTAAGTTTTCTGCCTAGGTTTCCTATACTGTTGAGGTTAATGAAGTGGGTGGAGAGAGTAGGATAGAAAGAATGGCATTTTAATTATGATAGAAACTGATAAGTGCAGACATGCTGTGGGTATTTTGGAAAACAAGCTAGGATGTTGCAACATCAGACTAGTAATTGTATAAGCATACTCGCAGTTAGTTCTAGAGAGTGATTGCTTTGCCTTGCCTTGCCTTGCCTGGCCTTGCCTTGTCTTGCCTTGCCTTGCCTTGCCTTCTTCTGAGTTGGAAATGTACTAGTGCAATGGAATATCCTAGTTCACCAGATCATGAAAATTAAAACTACTGTGAAATGCAGAGCTCTCTTTCTCCTCTCCCTGGCTGGCAACTATGCTGGAGACATGTTATTGCATCATAGTGATGATGATTCTACACTTGCACAGAAGTCATCTGAGTGAGAATTGAGCATATTCTTTCAACTAGTGTGCAGGTATTATGTTTTATTTCCATGGTTTCATTTTCAGGAAAGATGGCAGTTTTTTCACTCTCTCATACCAGTCTATGGGAAAGCCAGCCATCAGTCTGGAAATTATGGAGTTAAATCATTAGCTTTCATAATTAATTGCAAAACTACTGAAGGTCAATAGAGCTACATCAGTCTATCCATTCATATCAGCAGTGTGACCCATTAACACTATAGTATACACATAGTCTTGAGAACTGGGGTCTATCTAAAAAGTTTTCAAAAACTGATGTATTTAAAGTATTGCATAAAGGAATAGAAGTAGACAGGACTAGTTAACTCTGACTCCTTAGGCTAACATTTAATATTATTTGACTCTTAAATAAGTTATGCTCTATTTCTTTCTTGTGTTTTTTTTCCTCTGCGACAATATTTTGTTTTATTGTATGACTCAGTCTTGAAGGAACTATTACAGTGAAAGGTGTCAAGAAAACAAAGGGAGCACCAGCCTCCTTTTAGGAGCATGAGAACTTCAGATAAATCCCCTTAGGAAAGCTGAACTACCAAATGACTTGTGTTTTTAGTTCAAGGACTTGTCAATACTTGAAAGGTTTACAGATAAAATGTCATTATTCAGCACTATGTCTTATGCCCAGAAACAGTTTTGTACATTAGTGATGCTTTCATTATGGGTAATTATTCCCTGCATTTGGAGCCAGGAGTGGGAGGATTATGAATTTCTAATCCATACCAAGTTTTGCTGATAGTGGTACCTGTCTGGTAAATTATGTTGCTTTTCAGCTATTTGGATTGTCTATCAGTTCACATCTATATCATCTACTGGGTCAAAGTTAGCCTGACCAAATGGCCAGTTGATTTTAAATTAATGTTTTTGTACACCACCTAGAACTATCTTTCCCATCTGCCATCAGCTGCAAATTTCACATACCTCTGTGTGTGATCATATTTCTTAACCATGAGTATTCACACCACAATTTTGTGACTCAGACTGCATTTACTTTCTGTGCAGAAATCTTGTAAATATACTGCTGCTCTAATAAGAAGAATCACATGAAATCAGTATTTCTTAATGTGGACTAAATGTATGAACAGAGACTTTTCAAAGGACAGACACAGACTGTAATTTTAATATCAGCAACAACTCTCTAACTAGTTTCTCACAATAGCACATAACTAGCATCAAGCAGCAGCACAAAAGTCACATTAAGTTCAATCTACTGCTTAGAATGGATAACAGGAATAAAAAGGGGCTAAAGGCATTAAGATTTAAGCATTAGCATTTAGCATTAAAGCATTACCATTTTAGCATTATTCCTTAAAAGAAAGAAAACAAAAGGATTGTATTAATACCTGAAATTGTTTTCAATTTTTATTTAAAAACTTAGTAATTACAGTGTTTGATCAGAAGCAAGGATATGTCTCCTCAACACAGTGTAATCAAGTAATTTGCTACCTGCCTTTCTCAAAGATTTGTAAAGGAACACTGCCAACATGTGGATAAAATAAATACACCACTGAAAAATTCATCACAGGCAAGTGGAAAGAACTCTACTTTCTGAATATATATTGAATTAGAACTGAAACACATTAGCCAGACTTTATGCTTCCTTGTTGTCTTGAGATGCTGTAAGTTAAGAGTACTGTGGCTTAACAGATGCCACTGGCATGTGCACCTTGTTCTGTATCCTTTAACATATCCTATCTGACTGAAGGCTACATATTCATTGCAAGTAAAAGCTCCACAGTTTACTAAAAAATTTAAGACTATGAGAGAGCATCACTAAAGTGCGCTATTTTGCTACAGAAGTATTAGTCATGCTGTTTTCACACAATTTTCTTTTATAATCTTTTTAACAGGTGCAAGCAGTTTTGCCCTCATTGCCCTGTGCAAATAGAATCACACTAGGGGTATCAACGCTGAACACCTCACAGAAGTACATGTAATAATATGGATGCGTTACACTGACCATTCCACTACACCTTGTGCTTACTTCTGCTTTATGGAAGGTCGAGAACACATCAACCAGCTCAGTACCTTATGATAGGCATGTTCACAGAACTCAGCACATCAGGAGCAAAGTTACTTTGGATCATTCATATTTCTCATATTCAACACTTGCCTGATTCACATCACTTAACTTTGTAGTACTAGACAAAGATTAACAAATACATTATTAAAAATACATAAAATGAACAGTGCTAGTTTTTCACTGCACCTGATAAGTGGCTGATAATTTCAGATCATAGCTTTTCAGCAGCTCTTCAATCCTGTTTGTATCTTATTCATTAAGCACAGTAATTGAAGTTCTCAAAATCCATAATCATTGTTGCTTTACTACTGTTGATGTCAGCATTGATTTCAAGATGAAGCAAGTCTTGTCAATACTAAGTGCTTTTAAAATGCTAACTGTGGATTTATTCTGGGCTGACTTCCAACTTTATAAAATTTCTCTCTTAGTGAATCAACCATTTTTTTTCTCAGTATTTAAGAATGGTAATTTTCAATGCTATATAGCTTCAATTTATGGTGGATAAGAGGAAGTGACTGCTTCCTGAGCTGAGCTGAGAATGGAATCACTGGAAAGAGACAGAAATATAGGGGTGATCTATGGATCACCTGAAGAACAGAACCCTAAGGGGCAGACTGGCATAGACAGTTTGTTAGTGGGAGCAGAGGAGAATTCTGAGCTGAGGTTGCTTAGCTGCATGTTTATGAGCCCTCTTGTTGTTGTTGCTGTTGTGATCCAGATACTTTGCAGATTCTGATAAAACTCTGTAACCCAAAATTAAATTATCCACTATTTTCATGAACTAGTTCTCTTCCAGATTAGGCAGCTGAAGAGTTGAATTCAGCCTTTGGAGCAATTTAAAAATCATTAGAGTTGGTGTAAGGTAAGCAGTTAAACATGAGGCAAGAGCTGAGCAGGGAAAAGGACACTGCCATTTTGGAAAGTGGCAAGCTGTTAGATCTGCCTAAATCGTCACACTTAACTGTATACTAATTTCGCTTATGGAAAAAGCAACTTTCGAATCACGCCCAATAGTATTCTGGCCACAAAAACTGGCAAATTACTTCCGTGCTACCTGGTAGATATATTTATAGTACATAATAGTTCAGGCTAGTACATGCTTTTTTAAAAAAATGAAACACTAGATGTAGGTGTTTAGAACTGAGATACAAACATACTAGCAATATTCCAAGAGAAAGAGAAAAATACACTGGTTTAATTTTAGGACTTGAAAGTTCTTATGGTAAGCTTATTTATTTTTCTGAATTAAACAAAATCAACAAAGCAAGAAAAGCATTAAGGGTGAAGTGACTATATTACAATAAAATTTTCCAGTGTTCTAACCCTGTTATGACTTTTTCTTACAATAGCTTGGGGTTTTTTATCTGTAATGTAGCACAGTAATCTACCCAAAGGCTCACGTGCCACAGGCATTTATTCCTACATGACTGTTGAGAATGGTACTGCAGCTGGGGCTGGGCACCATGTCAAATCCTTCTTCTAGGCCACAGAGAATAAAAAGTTTTCTGTATTCTAAGAAAATACACAGTAGTCTTAACGTTTCTGACACAGACATGGTGAGAGGCAAGTTAACAGTGAGTGTGACCTTAACCACACTCTATTAAAAAGAGCAACATATATCTAGGAAGTATTGCTGAAAGGTGGGCTGTAGACAACACAAAGCAGATAGCAATGACACTTCTGTGGAAGCAGCTGCTTCTCCTAGCAAGACCCTGCAATGAGTTAAGGTATGCAAAAACAACCATGCCTCATTAGGCTCCACTGTTCACAAAATTATTTACTTTAATTACTTTACTGGTTACACCTGTAGAAAGAGAAAGACACATAGATAAGGATATTTTTGCAAACACAGTGCTATGAATTGCTTGGGACAGTACTCTTTGCTAAAAGTGGTTACAAGTGGCTGTAGTTCCTGCTGGCAGGTTGAGGCAGGTTGAGGGTGTCAGATTTGTTCAGAGCGGTGTGCACACCAAAGAAACAATTTTAGCTTTAAATACAAAACCTCACATTCAGGAAGAAGTTAATGTATTAGTCAGTAGTATTAACCACTTCAGTCAATTAATAAAAAGAACTTCCTTATTCCTTATCTCTGAGCTCCAGCTTTAGGCACAAGTAATTGTTGGGACAATTTTTCCATCTTATTTAAAGGTTGTCAGCCAAATGACTCACCAGTTCCACATCTGAGTCTGGGCTACATCTGACATGTTTTAGCAAGACTGATGAACCCTTGCCTTCCAGCCCCTGGAGGCCTGGCAACTTCCCAGCTACAAAGCTTCACTGTGTGTAGTTGCTTCTTACATGCAGATCCAATTGAAAACAATTGAATACTTTCCACTGGGTCAAAAGCACCTAAGTGTCTACTGAGACTTGTACTGTTCATGAAATCTCTGTGCCTTTCATGAGAAAAATAAACCGGAAAAAGGCAGCCTGACTCATGTTTCCAGGTATCTAAAAGCTGGAAGATCTAACGTATTCTTTAGAGATGGCTTGTCTTCAAAGTTAAAAAAGGTGCAGGGTTGCTGGCAAACATATTTTAACGCATGAAAAGCTCTCAATTAAGATGTTGCTGAATGGATGCTACCAAACTACTGCACAATACAGGTTATTGCAGATGTTCTAAGGATATATTTAGGGCTTTGAGCAATCACAGAAATGTTTTATTCTGCATCTTAAAAAAAAAAAAAAAAAGAGATTGATTGTGGTAATATTTGACTTAAAATCTGAAAAAAGAAATTATTTAAAATTCTTCACTTCTAGAAATCACTCACAAGCTATAACTAAAACTCTATTTCAGATCGGAAAGGACTTGTAATGTTAGCTTTTTTTAAAATCATATTGTAGAAATTCTAGCTTTTTACCAACACAAGCAAAGATGGATCTTCAAATCCATTCAATTTTTTTTCCCTAAATGATGTTATACAAAACTACAGCAAAATCCTTATTCTTCTACTATAGTACAAACAGTCCCACTGTGAAATGAGCGCTATACCTGACTTATTCTGTATGACTAATTCCTATTCTATTATCTCGAAACTTGATGTTAATAGGAAAATCTGGATATGGAAATCTCTGCACATATAATTGAGCATGATCTTATTTTAGCTTTTTAGCTTCCCAAAGACGTATTATACTAATTAAGAAATTTTGATTGGCAGAAAAGAAGAATGGTGAAAGCAAGTGATGAGGTGCTCAAAAAACACCATTCAGGCCTCTCTGCAGCCTCTGTATGACACTGTGTACAATCCCAGCAAAGTTAGCTAAATAGATATTGTTTCTTTAATATATTTAAATATAGGCCAGACATGGTTAGTGCTTTGAAAAGAAAGCTCTAGAGACCTGTCATCTTATTAAAAGAAATGATTTGATGATTTAATAATTTAAAGAAGTTTTTCTTTTGAGGGTGGGCTGTTTTGATATGTTAAGGGGTGTCTGAGAATTTGTAAATGGTTATTAAAACTCACTTAGCTCTGTGTCAACATTAGGGCCAGTGTTAAACTCCAAGGACTTAGTGTGAAACTTGACTTTGACCTAGATTGTGCTACAAGGTTGTCACCATAACTAAATCTGTGAAACATGATCATGTGTGAAAAAATGCACTTCTAGATTTACGAAAGAGGTAGAGAGGTACAGAGCTGCACTAGCAACTGGGCTCTTGTGGACTGCTGGCCCTTGTTCCTTTCTTTACCCAGAGAACAATTAACATCAGATTTTTAAATTTTTAAAATAAGTATAGGGCATTAAATTTGTGTTCTTTAGGAGTAATCAATTTCCATTTTCTCCTTTCCCAAAAATCAATGTTTAAAAATCTCCTGTGTTAAGAAAAAAAGTTAGCCTGTCAATCAGATGATGGCAGAAGCGTAGCTGTCAGGGAGCAGAGGGCAGGCAAGTCAATAATGCGGCTAGGTATTGAACACATATAATTTATATATGTTCCTCTTCCAGCTTAAGTATAGATGGCCTGGCCACATTGATCAACGTCAGGAAAATTTTGTCCCAAATTGATGGTATGTGACATATCACACACAATTCCTTTGTCATCTCTACATACCAACCCTCCCTAATGCCAAGAGGATTGCACTGGTTTTATGTTTGCCATCAATCTTGCGGCTCTTTGTTGATGTTCAGCCATAATCACAATCACTGTCTCTCGTGTCCCAACTCCTCTGGGGGTACACGGGTTGGCAGCAGGTGTTACTGTCACCTATCAATACTTCATTTTATTATAGGTATTAATACCTATTACAATAAATACAGTAGTACAAGATGTAGATATTAAATATTACACAATATTATACAATGCTATGTGTTTTACTAGCAAACATGTACACAATATCCACAGAAGTAGAAAGTGCCCTGGAAACCCATAAATACAATACTTGTAGCATTTTTTAGTTCTTGAATTTGTTCTTGAAGATGTTCTCTACTTTTCCCACAGCAGCCATTTCTGATGATGTTTCAATACTTTCATATTTCATTATGATATCCACCACGGATGCCTGCCTCTCTTTCACAAATACCACGTCTGGTTTGTATAATTAATTGTTTTGATCTCCTGTGTTTGGTTCCTGGAACACTATCCAGTCTTTCTTTGGAGCATCATTTGATCACACAGTTGGCTGTGCCTTTTGATTCTTGTGTCTTGCACAGCAGAACACTACTGAATGATAACGGAATTACTTGTTTAACTGACAAGTAAGGTTAAATTGCGAAGGAAAAGGCACGGCAGGGAGATGCAGGCAAACCCGGCCCCACAGCACCGCCACGAGCAACGCGCCCGCGAGCCACCGCGGCCGGGTCACCCCGATCTGAGCAGCGGCCCACGGGCCGGCACATTCCGACACTCGTTCCCTCAGGGTCCGGAACGCGCCCCGGCATCCCCGGCGTGAGGCGGGCCCATGCGAAGAGGAGGCGGTGGCGCGGGGCCCAGCCAGGGGGGAGGAGGCAGCGAGCGCTGAGGCAGCGGCGGGTGGTGGTTGGCAGGAGCTGCCTCTCGTGAGAAAGCTGCCGACCAGCGGAGGAGCCGCGGGCTCATAGCACTGCGGCCCCGCTGGGGCGGTGCTGGCGGTGGGCAGGGACTGAGCCCATCCTGGGAGCATGCGGCGGCAGGAGGAGGAGGAGGAGGAGTGAAGAGCTGTGGCAGCGCTTCCGATGAGAGCGGACTCTGGGAGGAAGATGGAGCCCTTTCCCAGAGGTGAGTACCCGAGCGGCCGCCGGGGCCCCGGACGGGGCCGCGGGGCCTCCCGCCGGAGCCGCTTGCCCAGAGGAAAACGAGAGGCTGCGTAGTCTTGTTGCCGCTGTGGTCTGCGGCTTGAAAATTGTCTCAGGTTAATTAGGAATAGGTGTCTTGAACGATAGAGATAGAACGATAGAGTTCCCTCGCTTTTTCGGCGCTGTTGCGCTTCTCACTGCCCGGCCGAGTCTCACTGACACTGGGAGGCCGGTGCCCCTTGTATACCAGGTGTACACTTGCCGTGTATGGCACCACTGAAGGAGCCTTATAGGTGTCTGGAGTTCCAAAGCCATCATGATTCTGATGGGAAGTAGGAACCAGACCCGCTGTTCATGGCATTTTCCTGATCGGGGCGTTCTCACCGGAACGTGCCTCCCTACCTCCCCCACGCTCCTTCCCCCCGAGCGAAAGGAGAAATAAAATACAGAAGTGTCAGTGGTGTACGAAATAGTGTTTCAGGGTGTTCATGAAAGCCAGAAAGTTTTCAGAGCTGCCCGTGCATTGATAGAGGTGCTTGAAATACCGACGTGGTTGCATATCTTAGAGATAAGCATACGGGAGCGTTTGCTGGCATCGTGATACAGCAGTGTATGTGCATCCTGTGCTTGTGGCTGAAATGAAGCCATGAAAAGTCCGTCTTGCTACTGCCTCTACTAATAGTAACACATTCCACCCGTCCAGGACAGAGAAGGAAATGAAGCTCTCAGATCAAACTGAAACTAAAGTATGTTTGGTTAGATTCACGACCATGGCCAAATATGGAATTACACATTGTGTAAAACAACAGCTTTCCTGCTGAAAACGCAGCTCTTTTGTTACAGGTGGGATTTGGTCTGTTAAATGACAAGCATGTTGGATGGCCATCAATAAAATACCAGGTAGAGTTTTCTGCATCATATTTTAACTCCTCAGTGACCTGCCAAGTCAGAGTATGAAACTTATGTCAAATTCAGAAAGAAACCCATGCACTAAAAAATAAATTTTCTGTCTCATCACAAGGGGATTGGAACTAGAAGATCCTTAAGGTTCCTTGTAGTCCATTCTATGGTTCTATGAGCCATGTTTAGAAGCTATAAATATGTCTCCATTGCCTTGCCCTTTTTTCAAGCACATGAAATATCCCCTATCATTCAATGCTGCTGTTTAGAATCCGAAAGAAACTGAAGGTTATGAGTTCTGGGCATATTTTGGTGGCATAACTAGCAAAAGAGACCTTCTCTCTCTCTCTCTCTTTTTTTTTTTTTTTTTTTTTTTTTTTAATTTCTTTGTATTGCCATGTTAAAATTACAGTTTGTACAAGCAGTTGATGTTTTGGTTCTGTAGTTAAACCTGGTCTTAGTAGAAGGTCTTTCAACTACAGCCTTTTTCAGTCACAGGGTTGTATTCTTCTCTCTTGTATGCATCATAAAAAGAGCTTGTCTTTAATAGTAATGCAGTTTGGGGGAGAACTTTATTTTAAAGTCATCTTGCTAAGGCCATTCCCTTTGAAAGAGATGAAATGTTTTAAAGGTCTGTTTGACATGTACTATTGCTGCACTGTGCAATGAAACATTTAAAAAATTCTGCTCCATGGAACTGGAAGAAATGGACCTGTGGGCTTGAGCATGTGGCTTAAGGTACTGAAAAGCAATGTTCATGCACTGAACTTCATAATTTTGTTCCCTGCAATTAAAAGTCTGCAGATGGTGGTAAGACTGGAAGGAAATTTGGAGCTGAAGTTGGACAGTAAGTTTCTTCCTGAGAGCTGGTTCTGATGGAATGGACACCACAGAGAATATGCAAAAATTAGAGCAAAGATGTTGTTCCTTATTTCTGATGATCTTGAGGCATGTTTGGTGCTCAATAGCAGCTTCAAAAATCTAAAGTGAAGAAGATGCTTACGTTATTGGCTTTTCGAATAGAAGTTTCATTTTCATACCTGGTGGTCTAGAACCTTTTGTGGGCATCAAATTTCTCAAATAAACTGGTTTTTGTTTTGTCTTATACAATAGTTATGAGTTCTGTTTGCGAGTCTATGTTGACTTCCTGTGCAAAGTGCTATGTAAATTCAGAAGAAAGGATGCCTAGGACAGGAAGCTTACGATATTATACTTATAAATCTCTCAGTTCTTTGCCGCTTTTAACTTTGAGAAACATGGGGAAGAGGGAACACAGTGGATTAAGATTTTGGAAAAGCATTTTAGTTGGATTCAGAACTCTGATGCCCACTAGCAATGAGACAATTTCTTGTTTTACTTTATGGAAGTAGAGCTGAGTCAGAATGAGTAGCTTATAATAGACTTTAAGGCAGCAAATGCACTAAAGTGGATATAAATCCTAGCTTTTTAGTTCAGTATTTGGTGGGATTTTTTTTCTTTTCCTTAAATAAAAGAAAAAACACAGCCATAATGTATTTCATAAATCAAAGAAACCCTGGTCCTTTCCTTGAAATCCTAGTGGGTGTTACTGTTTGAATAGCTTCTCCAGTGGAAATGCTCGGATAAACGAAATAAACTTAAGGTGTTGGTTTTTTTTTTTTTACTTCACCCCTCACCCCTGTACTGTAAACTCAGTTTTGGACCTCTTTGAAGAGATCTAGGCTGTCTTCTCCTCTGTCTAGGAATTTAGGCAGAGATAATATATGAGATCAGTAGCTCCGGAAGAACAGTTAATTGCATGTTTATTTTTAGTGCCTGGATTAGCTGAGTTAATCATAGAATATCTCAAGTTGGAAGGGAACTATAAGGATCATACAGTCCAACTCCCTGATCCTCTTAGGACTACCTCAAACTAAACCGTATAACTAAGAGTGGCATCTAGACATTCTGTGATGTCTGGCAGGCTTAATGCCATAAACAGATGGCCATGTTCCAGTGACCAGCCACGCGCTCAATGAAGAACATTTTCTTGATGTTCCATCTGCATTTCCCCTTGAAAGTTATGAATGCTATAAATTAGTAAGTATTCTAGAAATGGTTACTGGTAGGATTTTTTTTTTGAGATGGCTTCCTCTATTTTGCGTGACTGTTATTAATTTGAGATTTTTCCCCCAGAATGAATAATCAAAGTTTAATTATAAGTTCAAGCAAGTCTTCCTTATTGTTATGCATAATTTTTCCCCCTAAGTTGTATGATCTCACACTCCTTTGAATTCTGCTCTGAATCAATGAGCAGAATGTATTTATTTTTACTAGTCATTTGTTACCTAAACAGTTTCACTACAACTTAAAGAAACAAAAGAAGAACAAGTGAAAGAAGTGAAATACAGACTAAAGGGAATATGTAATGTAAATTTGGACAGCAATATAATTTATTTTGCAAGTCTTTTGCTTATTTTTTAGATTGTATGTGTTTCTGAAAGGTCTTTTCATCATTTCCTGGTTAATACATTAAATATATAAGTTCTCTACTTGAGATGGAAAAAAGAGATAGAAGTGAGCTATTACAGTTTCTCGTTTAAGACAGGTGACATGCATAAACTTGGGACTGCAGATGGGATAACTTGTGATCATCTGCTGAGTTGCAAGTAACACTCACTTTCACTGATATTCCTGAATTTTTTTATCCTTTTCCTAAACAACAGATGCAATCTTTGATATTAATTTCATTACTAAATTGATGAACAAAATAAAAAGACTCTCACGGGAAGAAGTTGGATTTTTTTGGAAAGTAGAAATAAATCAAGTTAGATAATGTTCTTTACAAAATGAAAATGACGTTTGCAAAGTCTAGTTATTTCTGATCGTTCCTGTCAATCCTAAAATGTTTTTGTCCTTTTTGTTAATTTTGTTCAGTTCTGAAATGTATTGGAGGTTGCAGGAGCATGTTCCTGTGTGCATAGCTTTAATTCTGTTGGGGACAGCAGGCATGGCCTTGACTGCCAACGTTTTACAGTGTTCTGTCATGAAGCAGAAGGGTTCCTGTTTGTCTTAAACTGTTACTCAGGCCTAAACAACAGATTGAGTAATCTTTTTTTGCTAAGATGGTAGCTAGAAAACATCGAAGAGGTCTGTTCTTAATGTCTTTTTTTTTTTTCTGCCCTGTGTTTTGCCTATCCCATCAATTATTACTGGAAAAAAGTGCTGACTTAATCTGTTCGTAAGTGTGAGTTTTATGTTGTCCGAGTGCATGGTGCTGGGTAGTAGTTTTCCACAAAGCCGTGTTGTAGTGTCTGCACTTGTGTTCCTGTATCAGCTCAGCTGAACAGGAACCTGTTTTTTCAATGTGCTGGGTGTGTGTTTGCCTTTCCTAATTCACTGTGAACTCCCTGCCAAGCAAGGGATGTTCATAAGGGTAATTCATCTTCAGATATTCATCTAAAGAATATCTAAAGATGAGAGTATAGGTGCTCACTGTTGATGATTTATTAGTATTTTTCCACTAAGCAGTTAGTCTTCCACTTGCAGAATGAAACCATGGAGTATCTGTGTGTTTGTCTCATAAGTAAAAAATTATGAAAGCTTATGCTAACCTCAGTATCTACCTGTAAGTGTATTCCAGGACTGTCTTGTCATCTTTTTTGGGAAGTTTATGTGAAGTTGAGCAACCATGTTTCACATTGTTGAGGCTATTTGTACCTGTGGATAAAGCCCTATAATGACTGCCTTAAAAAATGGTAGAAACAAATAAAAACAAGAAACCACCTCTGTTTGTTTCACTAATCAGAATACTTTTTTCATATAGATGGGCATTGGTGTAACAATTACATACAAAGAAACTGAATTTATCTTTATTTAATGCATCCTCTGATTTCAGTAGTGATGAATTCAGAGAATTCAAGTTTTTCTTTTCATCCTTTACTCAGTGGTTTAAGAAAGTTCAGTGAATTTCCAGTCATCCTGCACAATATTTTTTTTCATGAAGTACAAAAACAAAGATTGTGTAGAAGAGCAAAACCATTAAGATTTCTTTATGATTGGTAACATATTATTCCTTTGTCTGTCAGAGAAATGTATACATGGCAGCTGCTGCTTAGACTTCTGTCCAACAGTACCTTAAAATAAGATCGTACTAACCCTAAATAAACCAGGATTTTGTGTGATCTGGGTTTTCATTGCCTCAAAGTATTTTGAAGATACATATAAAGGTACATGTTTTACATATGTACCTTTTGAAGTTGTGTTTTGACTGCTTATGATACTGCTTTAAATAGTGGAAGTATATTTACTTTAAATTGTAACAATCACAAAAAGATTGTGTGCCTTCTTGCACACAGAAAGATGGATATTCCTAAAGGAAATTTGGAGTAAGGAGGAGAGGCAACATGTCTGGAAAACTCATCCGGTTGATCAAAGACACGGGAATTTCGGGGTAATATGATGTGTTGGGTTCTGCGCAGTTCATGTCCCTAGGGCACAGCTGATCCTTTATTGCTTCATGAGTGTTGTATCAAAATAGATGTTTAAGGAAGACCTCAGAGCCCAACTCTTCTTCTGGATTATTTACAGCATGTAGTAGTCTGTTAAAGCAGTGGTCTTCTTTACTACATCTGGTGAGGAGGGAAGAAGTAGAATCCTAATTCCACTGAAATACGAGATGCTTCTGATCAGCCATTTGTTCATGTGGAAATAAGGTGAGTTTTGATTTTGGGATTTATTTTTTTATTCCAATCAAAAGTCCCACCAAGATATTTAGAGGAGTGTTTCAGTGCACTTTACTAAGCATAGCTGTGTGCAGAGAGCTTTCCTTCAGTTGTAATCACTCTGACATTGGAGGAATATGTTCTGTTAGCTGGAGTTTTTATGTAACAATACACCTACCATAGTTCCATTGACTTCTGTGGAGAATTGTGTTCAAAACTAAGAATGTGCCTAATGCACCCACTGTTCTAGGGCCTAATAGTGTTTTTTATTTAAGCCTTTCTTTGTATAAAAACTGACAGTTTCTTCAGTAACAAGTTGGTAGCACATTAGTAGAACCACTTTTACTATTTTTCGTGCATGAAAGCAGAAGTTCTGGACATAGCAAGACTTGTGTTAGTGGGAGACTAAAATGCTTTGATATACTTTAGAGGCCTCATACTTCTGACCTGTAAACCATTTATAAGAGAAGAGCAAAAAGTAGATTTTTAGAAAATGGGACTGTGAATACAACATGTATTAACTGTCAGTTGCCATCAAAACTTCTGCTTTTTATAACTGATGGAGATATTAATGAGGCTTTAGCATCTCTTTTGGCACAAATGAATAATCATAAGTGTGAATCATTGAATTATATAGTTTGCAAGGGACCTTTTGAAAAGTGTCTAGTATCTGAGCTGTCCACACCCCCACGGTGATGGTTGTTAAGATGATAATTTCAAAGCTGACATATGATACCTTGATAGGGTTTTGGAGCAATTTAGATCTCAGTGTATCTTAAGTTACCAGGCAGATACTCTGCCACTCCTTTATCAATACCCGTTGTCTCGTAATATTATGAGACTGAGAAGAATATAGGTAGATGTATTTTTGTTCCATTAAGATGATACAAAACTTACTGTGTTTGAAGTCATGGGAAGTGTCCTCCAGACATTGTTGGGTCTTGCTTTCTGTGAGCTGGACTACCAGTTGCAGTGCAGTGAACACGTAATGTGTGCTTGTGACCTATAGATGGTTGGCAGGGTTGGAGCTGTCAAGTATTAAGTAACAGTAGTAATCCGGAAGGCACATTGGGTTGCTTCTGTCGAGAGTGTTCAAGACAAGAGGATATGATTCTATTAATTAATTGCTAAAAGCAAACAAAAGAACAAAAAAATTAGGCAAGCATCAGTTTGTATACAGTCTATCAGGTTCTATACCTAACTGTCAGATGTTTCAGAGAACTTGCAAAAGCTTTTTCTTTAGAACAACTGGTACCAGCGGAGAGATGTTTTGTATCTTTAGCTATGATGAGCTTGGTATTTATCAGACCAGGATATTTATGGACAGATGTTGTGAAGAGGATAGTCAGCAGTTCTGAATATGGGAGCTGAGTAGCTCAAGAAATTTGAGGCACAACTCCTGTGTGTGTCTCTTAAGATTCAGGACCTTTTTGTTAGACCCCTGGGGTTAAACATTTTATGTGATTTTAATTGCAAAACATGCTTTTGGTAAGATTGGAAACAGGAAACTAAAACAGTCATATTCTGTAATTAAAGCCAGGAGCTTTTTTCCTGTCCTGTTTTTTGTTCAGCCAGTAGCTAGGATTGAACACTGCCTCAACCTTGTGGAAGGTTTTCCCTCTCACAAAGCGGAAAGTGTCATTTAAAACCACTTCCTCTTTCCTCCCTCCACTTCCCCTGCCTTTTCTTTTAGGAAACCTAACTGGTACCAGATTTAAACTTGAAAATATATCGTTAAATGTAAATGGACATGATATATGTCTGTTGGATAGCAAAATTCAGACTAACCTTGATTTTGTTAGCCTTCAGTTCTCCTCTTATTTCCTCTAAGCTCCAGATGAATAATTATGACAAAAATAAGTTACAATTTTTTGCCAGTTGTATAGGTGGAGTGTTCCATAAATGATCCGCTCACTTTTTTTCCTTCTATGATATTTTCTTTTTGTTGATAACATAGAAGTGAAGATTTGAAAAGAAGTCTCAATAGTAGCCTGGTTATTTACATATAAATCTAACTGGTAAATGGTGAAATGGAATTGATCTATGTCGTTCTTCAGCCTGAGGTCCTGCCAAAGAAAATGCAATGGTACTTTGCTTAAAAATCAGGAAGAGATTTTCAGAGAACCTTTTAGAAGCACCCAAGACTAATAAACAGTGACTTCCTTGAAAGTCATGTTCATGCATGACTTGTCATGTTTATGGCAACTTCAGATAAGAGAGGGTCTTAAATTACATAACCACACATTGTTTTAATTTCCATGAAACAGTGAATTGGCAGGGTTTTGCTCCAGTCTATGTGCAGAAGCTTGTCATTGCAGTATTTATTTTCACATTCATTTTAAAAACTCACATAAACAAGTAAACACCAGAAGTAGACATGGCAGTATAGCTTGAAGGGGCGAGTGACCTTGTAAGGCTTGGAACTTGAGTTACCTTATGTATTTTGGAGTGGAAAGCAAAATTTGTCCTTGTTTGCAATACAGGAAAATCTATTAATTTTTTAAGTTAGCAGGCTTTTTTGAGAAGGAACGGGGTTTTGATTTTTTTTTTTCCCAAAACCAGTGTCTGTTTTGAAGACCTTTTGCCTGTCCAGTGGAGAAGCTATGATATATGCTTAACTACACAAATTCTTGTAGACCTCTATCAGTTATTTGTATCTTGAAATCAAACCCTTGCAGAATGACGTGTACTTCAAGTTGTGAGCTGGTTAGGTATTGTCTGCCTTTTGATAAGAGTGTTTAGTAAAATCATAGAGCCATCATATTTGTTTGCGTATAGATGTTGATATTACAAAGAGCAGCAGACTCTCTTTTGTTTCACTGGAGTCTGTGTGACTTTTAAAAAATTCATTATTTTCTGTTATTTTTATTTTTTAATTAAAAAAATTTTTGGTTGTATTCAGAATATTAAAATATATATAAGCATATATATATCCAGTTTTGGTCTATTAAAAATATGCAATGCATATGTAATCATACGGCATAGCAGGAATTAAGAACATGTTCTTAGCCTACCTGTTGCTTCTGTCTCTAAAAAGCAGGCAAATCCCATGGGTGATTCAGATTCTCATAGCAATGCTTCATATTGCCTAATACTTCTTATTTTTTTTGGATTATTGGATTATTTCTTTTTTTGGTCTGAATTCAGTAATTTGAGAGAGAAAAATGGTGACATCTGCCTTGAAGCAGCCTATACTTTTTTCTCCCCAGTATTGTTGATTGCCTGTCAAGGTTCTTAAAGTAAGGTTTAAGACATTTAAAGTAACTGCAGGCATGAAAGTTTTTGTTCCAAAATGCTAAGACTTGTGCTTTCCTGTAAGAAGCTGTATATTAACCCTTTATACTGACTGTAACAGTAAGTAAAAATTCTCCTTAAATGTTCTTCTTGTAGGTAAACCCTGGTAGGCTACCTACAGGAGGACCCTGTAGTCCCTACATGGTTAATTCCATGCAGCAGGATGGTGGAGACAATCAGAAGGGTAAAAAAAGAGAAGTCAGGAGTGGAGATGAAGATACTTTAATAGGGAAAGCAAAAGCTTCGTACACACAAGCAAAGAAATGCCCCAGCTCGAAAGGGATAGGTGAAACCATGGTGAAATGAAGGCAAAGGGCTTTCCAGTAGGACTGTGGTTTCCTTGACATTCCAGTGGCTTGTTGTGTCTTTGTTAGCTGAGTAAAGGTTATAACTGTTTTCTTACTGCAGATAGATGCAGATTTGAAATTACATTAAGGACATTGTGTACTGTCTTGCTTCACTAAGAGCACATAATTTTTCTGTGTAGAATTAAATTATTTTCTTGTTCAGAAGGAACTTAAAATGTAATGTATGGAATGCTTAGGGAGACCCAGTAGAGAAGAAGGAAATCTTTAGTCAGAATCTCAACATAACTAACGTGTTTGTGGACATGGACTTTGTTTGCTTGTTGGATAAGATAAGCTTTCTTCATTCCCTCCAAACACAGAATGTTTAATGGATGAGTTGGAGACAGCCCAGAGCATAACACTGCAGGAAGTAATTCCCATTATAGAAGGAAGAGCTAAATTGATATGACAGGGAATAATAATCATAAAGAAACAAGTTTTTAGTGCATGCTGAAAAGATTGTAAGATTAAAGGGCAGCCTTGTAAAAAATATACTGCTTTCTTCAATTCAGTAATTTTTAGTGTCTGATATTGTTGGGGGTTAGACTTGGTTTTTTTTTTTTTTTTAGAATTTTTTCCCAAGAGTTGCAAGGCAACTAATTGCTGGGTACTTATGAGTGCTCAGGTGAAACAAAGCATGGAGGCTGGGTGGAGGCTGGCACTTGGCTACACCCTTTGTCTCCGGGAGTTTGCCCCCCGAGGGGCGGGGAGAAAGATAAGGGCTGAGGGGAAGCTTCACTTTTAATGGTCTGCGTCGGGAGAAGACGAGGCTGCCGTTGCTGCGTGGTTTTTTTTTTTCACTGGCACCACCGGGATCTGATCCTGAAGAGAGCTACCATCATCTGCTCGTGTGCCCAGGAAAATCCTGATTTCTCCTTTTGCTGCTCTGCTGGAGCTGGCCCAGCCCTGTCCCACTGCCTCGGCGCTGTTTTAGAGCTGCTCTGCACCGCGGGCCCGCACTGGCCTCCCTGCCAAACATCCCTGCCCCCCAGTGACCACCGACGGAGCTCCGAATTTCATCTGATCCACCAGCCCGGGATCCCCCACCGTTCCAGCTTGGTACCTTTTTTTTGGAGTCCCCAGAGACCAGACTGCCCCGGGCTTTGTGAAACCAAGCTCTGTCAAGGTCCCTGGTTCTGTTTTTGCTATTAATTGCTGTAGTTGTTGTTTGTTTGCCTTGTTATACCTATTAGTAAAGAACTGTTATTCCTATCCCCATATCTCTGCCTGAGAGCCATTTTAATTTTCTGAATTATAATAATCTGAGGGAAGGGGATTTGAATTATCCATTCCAAGAGAGGCCCTGCCTCTCTTTAGCAGATACCTGTCTTCTTTCAAAACCAAGATAGATATGATGTATCTGTTGATACTTACCCACAAGAAGGAATAGTTAATGCAATATTTAAGTGTTAATACAGTGACCTTAATCACTGCTTCTACAAGACACAATTTTGCAGAAAGGATTTTGAAAATATGAAGATCTTTACTTAAGTTTTACATGCTCACTCTTCCACTAACAAACTACAGTATCTTTCAAAAATTAGATTTCGTAAGTAAATCTTCAGGGCTTTTTGTTTGCCTGTAAATATGTGAACTCAAATTTGAGCATGTCTTGAATTTAAGGAGTTGTGCTTATTGTCTGTAAGATCCATGCCGCCAGCCTTTAGAGTTTTTATGTTGAGTTCTGGGCCCAGAAATGCCATAAGATGAATAATTTCCTTTCATGAAGACTTTGAATAAATATAACTTTTTGCTTGACATTCCTCCTCACACTTCCTTTCCTTTGGAGGAGGGAAGATAGAACCAGAAACATCACTACTTGCCTGACCCACAGGAGCTTGAGGTGTTAGTTAGGATTTTGGATAGGCTTCCCAATGTACTCAGACATTTGGCATGTCTGATCATGTGCCAGTACCCTTTCTGCAAGTGAATTTCTGTGTCCCAAAGAGCAAGCAGATGGCAACAGGGATTATTTACTGACTATGTTGTAAATCAATTGTCTGTGAGCAAAATTCAACAAAACTGATACAACTTCTGTTGGGTGATATTTTTGAAGAACAGAAAAGCAATTTTTAAAATTAATATTTGTCAGTTAAGTATTTTTTCCACTTCAGAGTGATTTTTTTTTTTTAATTGCCTCCTCCAAAATTTTGAGGCATTTCTTTTCAAGCTATGACTGGACAAGACATACAGTGACAGAGAGGGAGAGCTGGCAATTTGAAAAGCTAAGTAAGTCCTATACTTCCGTGTGGAAACCAAGGTAAGGAAGGAGGTGATTAAGAGTTTGTCACTGTCCCAAATTTTTCGAATAAGGAGCTATACTAATTCCTGTGTTAACTGCTCCTCAAAATAGGCATACAGTCCTACAGTGAATCAGTGAATGTAGGCTCAGAGGAGAAAGTAGGAAGTAGGAAAAGCTTGCTCACATTTTTAATAATTTAATCTTCTGCTGGATAGCAGCAGCTGGATGTCCAGAACTGTTATTCTGAAAGGAGAAGACAAACCAAGAGGAGGATGGAAAACAAAGCAGTGTCTGCATTATCCTGAACATAGGTGTCTGGGAAAGGATGGTGGGATGTGATGAGGGGGTGGTGTACCTTCTGTTAGAGGAAGTGATTTAGGTGAGAGAGTAGGCCCAATTAATGTTCAGAGTGATGTTCTACCAATTTTAGCAGCCAGGAACACAGTATGACATCAGCAAGTAAATTGAGATGGTCTCTAAAAATTGTGCAATTGACTTAATTAGATTGGATTTATAGAATTTAGGTCTAATATTAGAAGTCCCCATGCTAGGCAATTATTTATTGAATCAGAGAATCATTTAGTTTGGAAAAGACCTTTAGGATTGTGGGGTGCAACCATTAACCTAATGCTGGCAAGTCCACCACTAAACCATGTTCCTTAGTGCCACATCTACGTGTCCTTAAATATCTCCAAGGATGATGACTCCCATCACTTCACTGGCCAGCTTGTTCCAAATCTTTATAACCCTTATGGTGAAGAAATTTTTCCTAATACACAATCTAAACCAATCTAAACTTGGTGAACTTGAGGTCATTTCCTCTTGTCCTGTCACTTACTACCTTAGAGAAGAGACCACCACCCCTCACTAGCATCCTTTCAAGTAGTTGGAGAGAAACTAAGTAACTTTGGAAAATTCCTGTCCTACTTAAATGTGGTTTGTTTTTGTGTTTTGATGTGGTTTTTGTTTTTCTCCAGAAGGTGTAATTGAAATTTGGTGTAAAAATTGGAATTCTCTATCTTGTATTGGAACTGGCATACAGTTAAGTAACATAACTCAGCATTTTGGCTCTAATATTTTCTTGTTACTTCAACTCACTTAGATTTTGACTAATTTACCCATTGAAAGAGCAAGTGAAAAAGGGATATCCCAAACCAGATTTAACCAAATAAGAATTAAATTTCTGGATAGAAGACATTAAATCTGTATACTGAATCGAGTTCCTTCATCATGAATGTTCAGCAATAGCTCTGTGAGTTGATAAGGTAATAATTCTAACCAAAGTTCTGCTTTGTTTTAATCCCTATGAAGAGAAACTGCTTATCCTTTTTTTTTTTTTCCCCAGAAGACTTTTCATGACAGTGACTGAGTATTTAAGTTACACTTGTTTAGATGTTCTGGCCCCAAGCCCATACATTAACTCAGGCTCTCTGAGAACTAGGTATGGAAATGCAAATAGCAGTTGCCTGTCAAGCCTCCAAATTGTGGCTTTTGTTTTTCAGCAAGAAATTAATTTTAAATTTCTGTTTGCTTGTTTCTTTTTTCTTTTAAATAACCCTTTACCCATATTTGATGTATTTGAACTGCAGAAATTTTTATGAACACAGCCTGGGTATTTTCACGGAAATTTTAAATTGAACAGCTACAAAAGAACAGCTGAAAAGTGGAAATGTCAGTAACAAATAATTTTCTGAGTATTTTTGTTGGTCTTAGTTGGAGTTTACATATAATGAAGTTGGAAAAATGGCTCTGTGGGCTGGAAAAAAGGGATCCACAAACGTAAGACACTGCATGACTGTTTTGGGAGAAATTTGAGGACATCAAAATATCTGCTGCATAGAGGAGAGAACAGATGAGATGCTGTTCTCACTTGAACTGCTGAGATTCAAAGTAATTCATCCCAGAAAAGATCATTGATGAACTATCAAGTAACACTTCATCTCTTTTTTAAAACCTCTGTTTTATAAGAGGAGAGAGGCCTATGTCTTGAAGAGCTGGTATCATTAGACAACTATTGTTAAGCATAGCCTTTGATTTTATTTTTCTGTTGTCTGCATCAGCAATTTCAGAGATCAAGACTGTTGACAACTATATGAAGACAAGTTTGTAGTACTTATTCTACAATTTCAAGACCTGTTGAGCCACTAGAAGCCTTTTGTGTTCAGTTGACTTATGCACAAACATCTAAGTGCTGCCAACACTCTTGCTCAAACCTCTAAGTGCTGTTCAACAGCTGTCACCGAAGGTATCTACTCTCACTGCAGCCTAACCTACAGGCCATATTAAACCTTTAGGCCACGGCTTGCCTTGGAGCAACTTACTCTAAATGCAGCTAAAATAAGAGCAAATCTCTTTAGAGGAATCATCTCAACCCTAAATAGATTAGAAAGTTTGTAAACTAGGGAAAGCAATGCTAAACCTGTTAGAATTTTTTTTTCCAAAATTTTGTTCTCTTCGGCGCAGATTTGTAGAATGCTGCTTGTTCAGACTGTCCAGAAGAGCTTATCAGCAAGCAATGAACGTAGAATTTAAAATCAAGTTCTTTCAAAAGTAAATACATCTCAGACAAAATCAATCAGCAATTCTGCTAACTGTTTATAAGCACACGTCTGATCAACTGTTACTGTCATTTTCTGCTAAATGTATAAAATGTCTGCCTTTTTTTTTTTACTCAATCTCAAGTCTTTTGTTCCTTTTGGGTTTTGGGTTTTTTTAATCAATCTACGGCAGCCACTGTGTGCTGATTTCGACTATCCTAATGTACACAATTCATCAAGTAAAAATAAGACACTAGACCACAGCAATTACAGTTCATACAAAAGGCAAACCTATTCCTTAAAGAATGGTTGCTACGAAGTAGTGGGGAACCTGCAGTTCTGGGAATAATTGCATGCTGTGCATGGAATATTGCTAGCGAATAAACTACACAAACTTTCCAAGATTACTGAGATTACTGAGTGTTTATTTTTCAGTGCACCGTTTTTTTGTATGCTGAAGACTTTCCTTGAGGTAGTTGAGTAATCAGTGAAATAGACAAAAGGTAGTTCTAAGGCAGTGTAAAGGGTTGTGGGATATGACTTCATATTCATGTTTTTTCACTCTTTGGGGGGAATGGCATTGCATGTAAAGTCTGTCTGGATTGACCATCACTTGTTTTGGGTGTCTGTGACAACAACAACTGTATTGCATAGCTAGAGTCTGGGTCCAGTCAATACTGTACTCCTACTGTTAAATTCTCTGATTGAGCAGAGATGGAAGGCAGTTCTGCTTCAGAAGTAACTTTGGAGGTGGTCTCCTTTCAGATGTCAAAAGGTAACGGAGCTTCTATATACTCATGCTCAGTGTTTAGGTGGATTCAGAGGCTCCAACCCATAGTTGTGAACGGGGCATGAATATTAAGATGGCAAGCACTTCTGCATGTGAGTAGGTCTGTCTGTTTGTCTGTTAAAGTAACTGACTTTAAAAATCTGGACTCAGTGGTGAGAATGCCTGGCTTTCCTTTCATAGCTGCTGATGCTTCATCAACAGTGAATTACAGTTTAGAGGTTAAATACTATTATGGTTGCTTTTAGCCAGTTGATTTAAGTGTCTCTTGTATAATTTTTGTTCAGATTTTGAAATCCTTGCCTGAGCAAGTAACCTGTCATAAGCCTTATTACAGAGCTGTTATTTCTGATTTGACCAGTAGGTTTTGAAATTGCACACAGAATTGAAACACAGAAAGCAGCTCTGAATGTACATACAAACGTAACAGAAGGCTTTTGATAGCAGGAGGGTTTTCTTTTTCTTAAGCACTTATTTGTAGACTGATCATTTACTAGCATATACTGTCAGAGATCAGTCAATGCTGATTCTTTGTTTTCTTTGAGAATTAAGAAAAAATCAGATGTCACATAGTGATGAGATGTCATATATGTGTTCAAATCCTGTGCCAAGTATCTTATAATACAGTGTGCAAATAGGACATAGTAGATCTATATGGATTTGAATGATGCCTAAATAAATAGAGAAGTGGAACTGTGAAAAACAAAAAACCCTTGCCTCAGTAAACCATTGAAGGTTTTATTCTTAAAATATTTATCTTCCACAAAACTGTTGATACTGTCAGTTTTCTAAGTTGTCACTTCTCTTTCTTGATCTTTGTTTTTTTCTCATTTCATTTGCCAAAGTGGTTAAGTAGGGTAGAATGTTGCTTCCTTCTCTGCTGGATTTTTGAAACTCATTTCTGTCATATTAGGTTATGCAATTCATAAACAGCATTAGCTAAAATTTCCAGCCTTATTTCATATTTAGGTTTAGAAAAAAAATGAAGTTTATATCTAAAAAGGTGTTAACAATAAATGTTTTAAGTGTGCATTTTCAAAGTCTACCAGTTCAGATATTTAGCTGTCAATTAAATCTCTTCTTTCCCGGCCATTTTATTCCTCATCTGTTGAGGGGGAAAAAAAAATCTGACAGGCAATTGTATTTTATCCATGCTCCTGGCTGTTCTTATTCCTGTTTACTTAAACTCTAATGCTGATTTGGAGTAATAAAAACCCTTAACTAGTGATGTTTGAAACAAGTGATTTTTAGCCTCCACTGAGGAAGTGATTGCACTTTCTGAAATATTTCTCACCCTTTGGATATCCAGTATAGTATTTGGAATCAAAATTTTCTTTGAAATGCCTCTGTATGCCAGTTTGAGTATCTGTGACAATCATTCTGTTCCGGCACTCCCCTTTGGGCTGCCCATATCTCTTCTCTCGTCTCAGACAATGTAGAAACAATAGCCAGAACAGTAGTCTTGGGTGAAAATAGGATGTAAGATTTGGAGCAAGTCTCTAGCAATGAGTCTGACATGAGGTGTGCAAATAAGAGTGAATGTTCCTTCTCTATTCTGTAAAAACAAGTTTGGCAGTTCAGAATTGGGGTGATTTGTCTGCTGCCTCCTGTTGAGTAGAATTGGTGAACTGCCATTAGTAAGAGCAGAGCCCAAGTATATAGTTTTCATTTTTACAATTCTGTTAGAATTATATTTCTGCTAAGTAACTCGGCATAAATAAATAGATTTATGGCTTTTATTAGTTGAATGTGGAAGTTGGGCCTATACTGAATTTAATTCAAAAATCCCCCAAACTTAAAAAAGGTGATTGAAAACCATATGCTATGTTGCTTTTCCATAGTAGCACTTCTGATATTTTAGATAGGACATTTCAGAGAGATTTGGTGTGTTAAACATTTCTCTGTCTCTGCCCTTGCCCTGTTTGAGGTTGAAGATGCAGATTTGCATCAGACAGTTCAGGAAGAAAAGGGTTAAACCTTTAATAGTGTTTCCAAATCATTAGGCCCTCAGATGTTCTTAAAGATATTTTAGATGACTCTTTAATGTGAAAAATCACAGTTTTGTTCCTACAGTCAAGTATAGCCTTTCTAGGAGAGAAAGGAGCATTAATATTTATTTTTTGTAGTGATTTAGACAGCCTGTAGACAGCCTTAGTAATTTGTGCATTTAAAATGTTGAGTTATTTTAAATTTAAATAGAAACTAATAATAGAAACACATAACATTTCTGAAAGCTTGTTGAATATTCATTATACTGTTCTCCTATAGCTTGTTTTGTTCCTTCTTGCATGCAAACTGTACAATGCAAGTAATCTGGTTTTAATTGTGTCTCATATTCCATCTTGTTCTGGTCACTAGCTTGGGATGACTGAAGATGTAAGATAGGTGTTTTCACTAAGTAGGTATATTTTTGGTTTCCTCTCTCATAAATATATATGAGTACAGTACTGGGAGCACAGTAGTAATGTGTTCATCTTTTCCCTAAAATAACAGATTTCTATAGCAGGTACACCTATTACTTCCAAACTTTACAGTGCAATTGTAGCAGAAAACGTCGATACATTTGTCATGGCTAATAGGTTCCTTTTAATTTATGCAGTGTTTCTAATTTTTTTTTTTCTTTCAGATACAATGAGAAATTATTATTTCACTAAGCAAAATATAAATTTTAAGTTGCGGTGAAAACATTTTTTTGATATCTAATTTTCAACCTTTTCTTCTGTTTCTGGGAAATAATTATACTGAATTCAGTGCTTTTGATACGAGAGAGGGCAGTGACTCCACATATGTCATTATTTCTGCAGAATTCCTTCATTGGTTTTCCATGTGACATAATGTTACTGACAAGGACTAAATAACTTAAAAGAGAAGTAGTGTTTGTACAGTTTTGTATCCATGGCTGTGTATCAGTGACCTGCTTTAGTGGTAAGTACCACATTCCTTTCCTTTACTGCTTGTCCCGAGGACCAAGTAAAGGAGAGGTCAGGTTTCATGTACTCTAACCAGTCTTGTATGTATGTCTAACTCATTTTTACAGTTGAGTTAGACATACATACAAGCATGCATCTCTCTGCTTGGAGTGTGCTTACGTGCCATACACTAAGTATTTGCAAGTGCTCATAAGTGCTTCAAATATTTCATCAGAGTCCTGGAAACAATTTTATGCTGGAATTTTATGCTGTTTGCTGAACCTTAAAAGTGTAGAATTAATTCTCCAATTCTTAAGTAATAGTGGAGCCTTAGTTCTTTTAGTTTTAGACTCTGTGACACAGTATTTGTGCCCAATAGCTTCTTCTCCTCAAACTCACTTTACCATCCTGGTAGCAAAGTTATTCATGTATTAGGTATAACATACACTGATATTAATACCTGTGCTGAAATTTTGCAAGTGTTTCACTGCTACTTCTAGCTGAGGTGGCATTTAGACAGGTACACGAAGATAAAAAATAACATTAAAGGGAAAAAACCCATCTCAGAGTTGCTTTTTGCCCTGCTGGATGGCCTTAGCCAAAGTAACCAGGCTTTTAAAAGGAGCAAATTTATGTGGTTTATCTATGGAATTTGCTGTTTTGTTTGTCAGCAGCTACTTCTGCCAAAAAAAGGAGCTATGCTTTCAAATTTGGACATAAAAGTTAGGTATGCAAAACAGTATTATGGCTCTTAATAGCTAATGGCATTGTTAAACATCTATTCCTGAAATCATTGGACAAAATTATTCTTTGACATAATATCATTGAGTTGTTTGGTAAGCAAAACAAGTACTTGGCTCACAGTTTTTGTATGTTCTTTCCTGACCCACCAGGCAGGGATGTCTGATTTTGGGCAGGCTTAACTCTGCACCTTCTCTCCCATTATTTATATGCAGCTGAAGTAGTTTACATTCAGTGGGAATCAGTTTTTATTCCAGTTGGTTGGCACACTTTATACCCGTTATACTTGGTCTGGCCTTTGGTTTTGCTACTTCTGCTGCCACATGCTACCCAATAGTTGTTTTGCTCCTAGATTATTCCAGAATTATAGAAAGGTTCTCATTTATCTGCAGTGGGAGTTTGGTTGCTACAATGTGTCAGGTGTTAACTGTAATTCGTCTAACATTTTTTTCAGGTAAAATACTGTATGATATCTACTCAGTATTTAAAGATCGTATTGTACTGAATTTCAGTCTCAGAAAGAGGCAACAACCTGTCTGAATTGGAGTTAATAGGATTTTTCGGTTTTTTTCGTTTTAGCCTCTTAATCAGAATTGAGAAATTGAAAAATGAAATGCCTTTGAGCATTTTCTGCATATGTTTTAAAAAGGAATGAACTCACTTAATGGGTCACTTAGATTCATATAAGAATTTTGAGTGTTGAGATTTCTGCTCTGAGGTAGAATACCCAGACATGATAGACATAGACTAGAGACTACTGATTTTGTTTTGCCAGGGAAGTGTACTTCTAGAACTAAAAAGAGATAACAATAGTATTACAGGAACATACTGTCTGTGAAATATAAAGGAATAATTTATTTTTGTATTCTACAGAAACCAAACATCGTAAGATACTTTGTTGTTGCATACACTAAGATTCAAAACATTGTGTTGCCTGTTAAACTTCAGGGGAAAGCTTACATTCTCCTCCTTAATGAGATTGGACCTCTTAAGACAAAATAAATACTTGGAGCAAATGCTAGAGTACTGTTTTACTCCAAAACCTGATTGTTCCTGTAGGGTCATGTTTCATACTGAACTTGAGTATTGTGGTAAAGTTGCTTTGTAAGTTTAAGGACTAATTTGTGAAAGGGTGTAGGAGTGACGAATGTATGTCTTGTAGGAACAAGCTGTGTGGCTAATTAATCACTTGCTTTTGTGTCCTTAAGTCATGCCACTCTATATCAGCTGGGTCACATTATCAAAGCTTATGGGGGATTACATTGTCAAAGACTGCAGTACATATAACAAGCTCATTGTACTGTTGTCTTAGTGCAAATTGCACCAAGTTTGAAGTTCACATCTGTTACAAGCGAAATAGCTGAATTGTTTTATATGAAGAAATTTATTAATGACAATTTGGTTACAAAGAAATAAAAATCCACCACCAAAATAAAAATAATAAAAAAAAAAAAAAAGCCAAGCCCGGGGGTCGGCACCAGTGAACAGGGTCAGCGGTCTATCTGGCAAACGGCCCTCTCCCCTAGTTCCCAAGAAACTGTTGCTGGAGCCTGGGTTTTATACAGTTTTTGTGCCCTCAGGCTAGGTCCAATGATGCAAATCTATTAAACTGTCCGGTATCGGTGTTTTCTGTTCTTCTCTACTTGCGTTGAATAGTCCTTCCTGGGCTTATTGGAAGCCCTTTGTGTTTCCATCCTGGGTCCGGTGATGTTGTCCAGATGGCATCATTATCTTGTCAGGGTGTGATGATTGCCCTTATCTGCGTCGTTGTGGCGTTGCCCCATTCCAAAAAGGTGTTGCTTCGCCCTGTGTTTTCAAATGCAAATGAAGTCTCCCTCGGAGTTTGAGCTTCGCCCTGTGTCTTCGAATGCTAATGAAGCTTTCCCTGAGCTTGGGTTTTGCAATCTGATTTTTACAAAAGCGAGGAGTGCCTAGTATATTCACTATATTTAACTTCCAGCGATTTATATAAAATATTATCACAGGCATGAATTAATTCTTAGCTTCCCTCATAACAACATCTAAACATTCTGTCCTTCACAGAAAATAATGGACCCAGCTTGTCTTATAATATCCCTGAATATTGTAATGAGGAGATCTCTTGTAATGGGTTTTGGGAATCTGTGCTGCAGGAGGCAGAAAGTTTTTAAAGAAACTTCCAGAACCATCAATTTTGAGACAATGTCTGCCTTCTTTCAGTTTTTTGGTATGAGGAAGATTAGTTTTCTGGATTTGTGGCTCATATAGTAGTTAATTGCACATCTTTTCTCAAGATTGTTTCTAACTGTGAGTATTCGTATTATTCACCGTTAAATGTGATAATATATCATGTATTGGGGAAGATGTTTAAAGTCTCTTGTTTTCAGAATAAAAATTTGTAGAAAAATCACTTTTGTTTGGGTGTGTTTAAGCATTTAGCTGATGCAGCTAAAAGCTTAAGCTTTAACCTTTAGGCTCTTAGCAGTTCATTAGTGCTATTTAGAGAGCAACAAGACTCACTTCCAGGAATTTTTTCTTTTACCTTCTTGTTTACTCTCACACTAAGCTTGTGTTTAGTAAAGGTTTAAATTGCCATGCTTGATGGCAGATAGCTTTTGTAGTGCATTTTAGCACCTCAGATCAGTACTTCCATTATTGTGGACTGGTGTAACCACAAATGTCTCTAGTGCACCTGCAGTCTCTGGAATGACAGTGGTAGCTCACTGGAACGATGCAGCTTCTTTCCAGGTTATTTTTCCTGCTCCTGCATTTATAATAATTTGTCCTGTGTTATATTTGGAATCTTATCAATCTGCTTTATATGTGTTTTTAAATGGGAATGTTTACTGCTTGGCTGTACCATGGTATGAGAGATGACAGTGAAATGTGATGCTTGCAATCATGCTCCTCAAGCTGCTCCTTATTCCTTGTGCCGTGTTTCAGTTGAAGAATACTGGGTTTTTTTCCCCTTCATGTTCAGCTTGTTATAAACAACAATTTCCCCAATATTTTCAGTTAAGAAATTTATTGGAAAAAATTACAAAGTGTGAAATCGAGTAAGAGCCACAATCGACAACTCTGACCTGGGGAATCATATCTGGGTGAACCACAAAGGGCACAGCTTCACCGGACTGGGTCCCCCTCCCTGGTTCACGTCTGCCATCTCCCAGAGGCCAGTTTTTTTACTGTTTTTGTGCCCTAAGGCCAGTTTATTGTTCAGTCCAGTCTTTGAATATTCAGGTAGATTTCCCTTCCACCAGGTGTGGAAGTAGAATAGAATTCCGTTGAGGTTGGTCTCATCTTTGAATCTGTGCATGAATATTCCTGAAGTTCTGGTAAGGCAAACATGTCTTGATTACTATTTTCCCGGTGGGTGACAGGATGGGAAAACAGGAAAGTGGCCTGATTGGATTTTCTGTTGGCTGAGTGGGGATGAATGCTTTCGATGAGTGCTTGTGATTCTTATCTTGGTGGCAATCCTCGTCATTGATGTTATCTACTCCTCCCAATATCGTTACACCCCACATTGATGTGGTGATCTTGTCTTATTGTTCCATCTGGTGGGGAGGAAGGCATTCCACCTGCTCATTCACCCATGCATTGATTCTGTACAGGGGGGTATCTCGGAACACAATTTGTTTTATACAGGAATAACACATTTCTAATAAAACTTGAATTAACCATATATTTATAACAAGCTCACATCGTAACAGCTCATGGGTTAAAATAGAAATGTCATAGAAGTTCAGTTCACTCACACTATCATGTTATCAATGTCAGTGAACCAGCAGGAAGCAAAGAGTTCAGAGTGTATCTGAGTTAAAGTTTTAAATGAATATTCCATTCATCTCCAAAAAATGTATTCTGTGAAAAAAGAAAATGAAAAAAAGACTTTTATGTTGGCATAGATAGCTCCAGTAACATTTTGATACTTGGTCTATGCTCTTTCCAGTGGAGAGTAGTAGTCAGGTGATGCTTTTGATATGCAGTAAAGTTTTGGTCTTACAGATTTTGATTACTTCCAATTTGTTCAAATATTTCTTTAGAAATTGTCAATAACGTTTATTTTCCTAGAAATTAATGTCTTTAGGTATTAAAACTGTGAATTGTCTTGAAGCTAACTTCTAGTTTAACTTTTCTCAGTTTCAGTTCGAGATTTTTTAGTATAATTCTTTTTGACTGAAAAACTTGTTAGTACCCACATGCAGCTTTGAAAATATTGTCTTTAGAAGAAACTTATTAGAGAATAAGCTCTTCAAAAAGCTAATTGTTCTTTAAGCATCAGAGCTGATGAAACCTACGTTCTGCTAGATTTATGCGCTTTATCTTTCTCCTCCTTCCCTCTGCAGTGCCTCGCCTGTCTTCTACCTCTTTTGCTGGCCATGCAGCTGCACATGCCATGGCTGGGGTTGGAGCTGTGTACTGATTGACTGCTACCTTTTGGAGTGGTTAAGATGTGAGTCTTAATACCTTTTCTACATAGCAGATATGTATTTGGGTATCTTACACCAGCAGCTGGTTGTTTGGGGGTGGGATTACATTGTGACTTGAAAAAATTTGTTCTTGAGTCTGTTTTCAAATTTGATTGAAGCTAGTGAGCAGATTTCAAAAGCAACCAGCTGAGGGGAGTAATCAAGAAACTTCTTTGACAGGTAGTATAGTGAATTCTTAAAAAACTTTTCTTGGGGAGACGAATTGTAAAAGAGTTTCTGCTGTACAATACTTTCTTTCCACGTTTTTTCCTCCTCTAGCTTGCCTTTGTGTTTTCACTTGTAATTTAACTTAGCTTTCTGTCCTCTCTATTCAGTGTGGCCCCAATCTGACATGTAAGTGCACATGCTCCAGTGTAGAGATCATAGTGCTAGACCACTGAATGCAACCACAGCCTGAAGGCTAGCACATGAGCACTGTACTGGGAAATGCTATAAGCATAGAAAATTCTGGAAGCTTCTTTTATCTAGAGGTTGGACCAGATGACCTCCAGAAGTCTCTTCCAACCTCAGATAACTTGTGACTCTCTGATCGTATTCCTTTTTAGAGCAAGTAGATCCAAATTTCACCAAACTCCCTGCTTTCATGCATTACTATATCACCTGTTCAGGTTGACTAGTGCACCTTTCTCTTACCGAATTTTCTGGGGAAGGTTTTTTTTATTTTCTTTTTACCTTATTTTAAGGCCTTTTCATTGCTACAGCTATTGACGTTGTTCTAGGGCAGTGTGTATCCCCAATCGTCTGTTGGGTGCAAAGGGGAGGGGAAGCGCTGTTTGTTTTTCCCCAGGAAAACTCTGCTCCTTGGAGTGACCTTGGAAGCAGGGGAGTTGGAACTTGGCGAGACGGAGAGAAGCTCTGCTTTTTTTCTCCCCTCTGGCAGTTAGTTAGTTTAGTGGTAGTGTAGTTAGATGCAGGTCCTGTAGATAGCTGAAGTTTTTTCCCCTCTGTTTTTTCCTTTTTTCCCCCTTTTTTTCTCTCTCCTTGGAACTGTTCAAATCTCTCCAGACTGAGGACCTGGGGGAAGCCCAGAGGGGCCTCCACCAGGTACCCATCCCACCAAGACCAGCCCTGTGTAGAAACTGCTTTTTCTCCCAGCACCGGAGGAACAGAGCAACGGAACACAACGGGGACTATCTTCGAAAGGAGGCCTTCTCTTTCTAAGTTTGTTATCCCTCCGGAGCAGCACAAAATTCTTGTCATTGGCTGTTGTGCTGGGAGTGCTTTGCCTGTTTAATAAACAGGTTTTTTCCACTTCTCTCTGAGAAAGTCTTCCCAAGCCAGTTGGGGGAGGGGAGGGGGGGGCCCCGTGGGAGGGTTTCTCCCAAAGCTGCCTGAAACCAGCACACATACCAATTTTTTTGAGTTGTGGCCTTGAAATAGGAAGTCTTTATACATTTGGAGTGAATGTTGAGGAACTTTGTATATCTGCTTTGAAAATATTCTTGACATTTTTTCTTTAAAATGTTTTATTTTCACTTTTGAGATTTTCAGACATATAGAAATTTGACTTTATTAAAATGAAAAAATAATACATTGGAGGAACAGTTATATTCTGCGTTGTTTATAGGTTGGCAAAGTGTACATTCTTCCCAGAAATTAATAAAAGTTGCCCTACTTTACATAAGTTTACATCCAGAGCAAAAATCAGCTTTCTTCTTCTGGAAACAATGTCGAAAATAGAGGAGTGATGTGAATATTGTTCAGTTGACAGTAGATATGTATGTCTGAAAGAGATTAGGTTCATTTCTGAATCCTTGAAGCTGGGCAAAAGCATTGTCTAGTCCCTTGGATAGAACCTGTGATGGGAGACTAAGTAGCTAACTACTTTTATGTAAAAGATAACCTTTTACATAAATAGTGATAAGATACGATCAGAAGTTTCGTAACTGCATGCTATAAATATGTGATTTTAAAATTCAGTATGAATTTCAATTCCTCATCTATATTCACTGGTTCGTTATCTATAAAGGACAAATTTTATGGAGACAAAGTCTGACTGGCGCTGATTTGACTTCTTAGATGCGTGGATTATTTCAACAATTGTATGAGCTAGATCTTAAATGAAAATGTCAATTGGAACTATGATTTTTATACTACTGTTCTTGTTTGAGAAATATTTTTATCTTTTTTGCAATGTTTGTGAAAAATTAAGTTTAAAAATGTCAAATGGATGTTTTATTTGTGTGGCTACCATTGCATTGGTAGGTTTTCTTCTATGCTAAAGAACTCAGAAAGGGCATATTTGAAACACTTCTGGAACTGTATTGGCTGCTGTGCTTTACCGTGCAACATAAGAAATAATCCAACTTAAAGAATTCAGTTGAGTACGTATATAGTTTACTGGAGTAGAGGAAATGCAGCCAAGCCAGTGACATCAGTGGACTGTGAGAGCAATGCAGTGGTGTAGCTGACCTCCAGTTATGGTATGAGATGCTTTTGATTATGCAGAAGGAAGGCATCCTTTTGAAGATACTGAAAGCAAAATTACAGTAGGTAGAAAAGCATAGAAATATTTCCAGGGAACAAACTTAGAAAATGGAAGAGATCTTGGTAGTATATACTGTAAAGATGTTTCCCATTCTATAATTCATTGAAATATTTTTGAGGTATTACACTCAAGCCTGTTGTTTATGATGTAATTTATGGTCATTTCTTTTTCAGATCGAATCCAGTTACCTAGGAATATGATTGAAAACAGTATGTTTGAAGAGGAGCCTGATGTGGTTGACTTGGCAAAAGAGCCTTGTTTACATCCACTGGAGCCTGATGAAGTGGAATATGAACCAAGAAGCTCCCGTCTCTTGGTGCGTGGCCTTGGAGAGCAGGAAATGGATGATGATGAAGAGGATTATGAGTCATCAGCAAAATTGTTGGGCATGTCCTTCATGAACAGAAGCTCAGGTCTACAGAATAACATGTCTATATATAGGCAAAATCCAAATGGATCATGCTCAGTGCCCTCTACGAGGACCATGGTGGTTTGCACAGTTGTTTCTGTGATTGCATTTTCATTAATAATAGTGATTTATCTTCTTCCCAAGTGTACATTTACCAAAGAAGGCTGCCATAAAAAAAATCATACAATGGAACTAATATACCCTTTGGCAACCAATGGAAAACTATTTCCATGGGCAAAAATTAGACTTCCTCCTGATGTTGTACCACTGCACTATGATCTTGTCTTGCAGCCAAATTTAACTACTCTGAAATTTGCAGGCTCTGTAAAAATAGTGGTCAACATCCTCCATGTAACTCAGAAGATTGTACTTCACAGCTCAGGACTTAATATCACCAAGGCAACAATTACTTCAGCACAAGGGCATCAAGCAAAGCCAGTTGAATTCCTGGAATATCCATTGCATGACCAGATTGCACTCATAGTTCCGGATGCTCTCCTTGCAGGACAGAATTATACTGTCAACATGGAATATTCATCTAATTTATCAGACACCTACTATGGCTTCCACAAAATTTCTTACAAGGATGAGAACTCTAGGCAAAGGTATGCCCACTAATACAGCATCTCTGTTCTGTCACTTCTAGATTGTGTTTGATAACAGAAATTAAAAGGTTGCTTTTTAAATTGGATTTTTTATGCAACTTATTCCTGTTGAGAAAAATCAGTCTTTAGTCTCTTGATTAATCTACCTGAAAAATGTCTTTCATGGATGAGTTCCTTAAGTCAGGGCAGCCTCCACTACAGTGAAATATACATCAGTGTGAGGTTGTAGGTAGTTGTAGTTTTTTTGATTTGTTATATTTTTAGTTTCTCTCTTTGGAAATTCTTCCCATATTTCTTGAGCCTTTGAGCCTCAAGACAGAGACTGAGGAAGCAAAGTCCTGTCATCATAGGAAGAGGCCAGGTTCAAGACCAGAGGAACCCAATGGGGCCCAAAGGGGGATGCATTACACAGTCCTGAGGGAACTGGGAGATGAAATTGCCAAGACACTCTCAATCATATATGAAAAAGTCATGGCAGTCAGGCAAATTCTCAGGTGACTGGAGAAAAGGGAAGCATCACACTTATTTTTACAAAGAGTAAATTAGTGCTTTTTATAAAGAAGATTGTTAAAAATCGGCCCTTCCTCCCCACTTCAAATAGGCCTTATGCGGGTCATGTATTTAAAGAATGTTCATGCCTTTGTGGGCAAGTAACTTTCCATGCAGGTCTTCTAGAAACAGATAAAAAAGAGACAGGAAAAGCAGTGTGGGTCAGCTAAGCAACTTACTGCAAGCATTAAAAGCATGCATTCCCATGAAGTAAGCAGGCCTAAGAGTGCAGTAGGTGTAGAAGGCAAAAATCACCTAAATTATTGAAACTCAGTGGATTTTTTTCCTGTTCTGATGTAGCTGTAGCTTTCTTTTCTTCTTGAATTTATTGTAGTAGAAAGAGAATGCATTATTGTTTACAGAGAAGTAACATGATCTCTGAGTTATGTTTTGAGATTTTATCCCCCTTCAGTCCAGTGCTATCTGCTTTTGTTCAGGAACAGGATGTAACACATGTTTTAACCTGTATGTTTTTCAGTAAGTACTTTTCAGATAAATCTTTAGTGATTTCATAATTTCCATTGCCTTGCCTGCTTCTTCTTTTTGCAAGGGCATTTTCTCTGTTGCCTGTAATTTTACAAATGCAGACTACTCTGACAACCTCTTTTGTTATTGCACTTTCCGTATAAAACTCAAACTATCAAGCTGATTTTGCAAGAAAATATATTTTCTTTAGTTTAGTTTTACTTTCTTCTGAATATTTTTATATCATCACAAACATGTAAAATTACCAGATGGCAAAATAACCCACTTAACTTGTTGCCAAAAGCAAAATAAAAAATAAATAAATTGGGCTTTATTTCTATTTTTATGCAGAATGGTTCTTCATTCTTTGCTTTTCTTCTGCACAATCTTGGGGTGAAACTGCATTAATTTATCAGGGGGAAGAAAAGACTAAGAAGTTGAAAGCAGGCATGCAGTTTAATCTTGTGACTTGTCAGCACTGTGCCTTCTCAGAACAGCTGTATATCCAAAAACGTTTGATTTGTGGTGCAGAACAAATAAACCCAAACAGTTGTGGGTAGGCAGTAGGTTAAAAAAAAGCAAGAAAAAAAAAAAGCACAATGTGTGCCATCTTCTCTGTTTAGCTCCAGAAAATATTTCAATTAGTAGACATGCTGAACTCTGTGCTGTCTTGCAGGTGCAGAAGTCAGAGATGATCTCCATCAAAAGCCATAATTTCCATGGCTAGTTAGTATAAAAACAGTGGAGAAGGAGCTTAGACTCCTGAGAAGTCTTCTTGTGATATGAATAGCTGTTGGATTAGAGACAAAACAGCATATGAACTTGGACAGAATCCATCTACTAACTGTGGGAACATCTGCAGGAAATGGTCTGGCAATTAGATGAAAAAACTTCTTTGCAGTCCTATCTACTGCAGAGGTTCCAAACTCTTACTTAGTAGGCATGCTTGCTCACTAATTTAATTTTTCGTTCTTCTTTTTGTTGCCTCTCTCTGGAAACTGGCTGACTTATATTTTGGTGATTGTTTTGTAAGTGTGTTATTCCAGGTGCATTCTTCTTTGTTCAGAAAGCAAGAAATAGCCAAGAAGATTACTCCTCAGGTAAGTACGTTACTGGGTTTAAAGAAAAAAATTGTGAATGAAACATTTATTCTGACTGACCCGGCTGTGTCATCTACTATTCAAAAAGCTATTCCCTAACATAGTCTTAGAATGTCTGGGAGAGAAATGACTATTCTATGGTTAATAAACTGACATTTGTGCTTTTAATAATTCTTATTTTGCTCTTCTCTGCTCTTCCCGTTAGGTGGTTTGCAGCAACTCAGTTTGAACCTCTGGCAGCAAGGTCTGCTTTTCCATGCTTTGATGAACCAGCGCTTAAAGCTACTTTTTTAATCAAGATCAAAAGGGATGAGAAACTTTCCACTCTTTCAAATATGCCAAAGGTACCTGCTTTAGTAGGGGAATTTTAGTAGACCTGCTGCCTAGGTAATCTGTTTCAGTGTTATTGACTGTGTTTTTATTGCAATAATGTCCAGGGGATTGAGTGGGTAAACTGTAAACTATATAACTTTATCAACTGGTTTTTTTTTCGAAGACTTGAACTTTGTAGGGAAAACAACTGCTCAATGCATTGCAGTGTAGCATGTTACTGACAGACAGTTGAATGACTTAAGGATTCCTGTTGAAATTAAATGAACCATTATTTTGCAAAGGTTATGTTGTTGGTGACATTGGTCTCAACAGCCCTTAAGAGGTTTGCTTTTGAGTTTTCTGTGTTTGTTGCTGCTGCACTTGTGCAGAGTACAGGAGTACCTTCAGCAGTAGTTTGTGTAACAAGCACAGTCTATGTGAAAGATATGCCTGATCTTGAAGGATGTGCTTCTGTGGCTAAGTGAGGAGAGGTGTGGTATGAATTCAGACAGTCAGCTCCAGATTGTGAGTGAGGGTTCTGACACTCCTTCAGCAAGAATTTTCCAGACAAAATCTTTTTAAGAGCTTTAAGTATCTGAATTTTATGGTGGTGTTTTATGCCATTAAGCCTTTGGACAAACCTTTATGGAAGCCTAATTCATTTAGAAAGATGAGAATGACTAACATTACCTAGTCTGTGTCTGAACTAGGTATTCTCTCATCAAAACATTACCACCATTTGTCACCCAGCACAAACTCAATACTGACAACAGTCTAATCAGTAACGAGAAAATTACCCTTTGGTGTTGCTGGTACATTTATGTACACTGTGCAGCTTGGGCTCCAGAAAGTTGTCTGAAGCTCAGGCGCTGATGCAAATGCCTTGTCTTTGAAAACTAAACTTCGAAAACAAAGCTAATAATTGCAACCCTATTAAATAGTATCTTTTCACGGTGTACGAACATTTATTTGGATTTGTAGTGATTCTTAGCAATTACAAGAAGAAATGGACTCTAGTAGACCACTCTTCTGTTTTATATAAACAAGAAACTCACTCTCCTCTCCTGGGAGTTGGGCAAGTGGCTAAGGCATCTTTCAACAGCTTCCCAAGTTCTTCATGTACAGAAAATAAATGATAGTTTAGCACTGCTGCATACACCCACAATTAGCTCTGTTGGTCAGAGCTAATAGTGCCGAGGTTGCAGGTCAGAGCCCCATGTGGGCCATTCACTTGGACTTGAATTCCGTGGTCCTTGTAGGTTCCTTCCAACTCACAATATTTTGTGATGTGTGCAGCAGACATTGCTGAAATAATCATCTATACCTATATGAGCAAGAGATCTCAGAAGTAGGCCTTGACAGCTTGTGTACATCACTAACTTGTACATCTCATATGTAGTGTCTGACATGGATTAAGGCTAGAAATAAACTGCATATTTTGGGCCTGTGGAGCTATCTTTTGTGGTTTTGTTTGTCCTGTTTTTGGGTTTGTTGGTTGTTTTGTTTATGGTTTTGCTGCTGCTGTTGTTGGTTTTTTTAATGAGGATAACTAATTTTTAAACCAGTTTATCTGCGGTCGCAGCAGATTTTCTTAAATAGACTGTCACCTCCTTATGAAACAAGAATTGTAATAAAGGCATAAATTTATGAATTCACTAGAAGAATTCAAAGATGGCATTCTGCTCATATATAGTGGTCAGATTAAATTATTATAGTGGTTATATCTTCAGGTTTAAAAATCCATTTGCTCTTTAAGGCTGACAGTTAAATTCTCAGTGACAGTTAAACATCAAAACATTGTTTGGTTTCAAATGATCTTGTCTAAAACTAAGGTTATTGTTGTTGGTTTTTAAATGTTTGTGGGGTCTGAAAACAAAATCATATATGAAGTTCAGAATTTATGGACTGTCATCTCTCTCTCCAGACCTTTAGTATTCTGCACTATAGTGGTTTTAAATGCTTTGCTTTATTCTTTTTGTATTTTACGTTTGTGAAGGAATACATAGAGCAGTACTTGAACGCATATAGCATGCTTTTCTAGGACTAGTATTAAAGAAAACTGTGCAAAAAGTAAGTTGAGGTACAGTATTTTACTTCTGCATGGTATCTTACTGTGTGCTCAGAAAACTGAGCAAGTCAGTCACTTTTGTCAGTGTATGTTTAAACTGGGCACGTTTTTGCTTTGAAATAACTGAGGTTTTCCTCAGTTTTTAAAATGTGTTCCCTTTTGATCAGTAAAAGTGCATCTGAGGAATATTTTGTTTGGTTTTGAAACAGTAAGTATGTCTGGTTACCTAGTATTGCTGTGACTTAGGGAAAGAGAAATATTTAACTCATATAACACCAATATTTTTAGTAGGCTGTGCTGAACTGTGTCTCTGGTCTAGCCTAACGCTCCCTTGGATTAATGCTGATCTGTGTTGACTTTGGATTATACTGGGACTTCAAATGTGAACCAAACTGAATTAGTTTCTCCAACAGAGTAGTTGTTTGATAATACTACATAATAAAACTTGACAAATAATTTTTGTGTATATAAGTGTAAATGTATCATGTCTTCTTAAGTTTGTTACATTGTTGTAAGTATCATCAATCCCACTGAAATATAACAAAAATACAGAGGCATCACATAAGTTTGCCTGTAAATTGTTCATAGCATGAAATAATTCTTTAACATTGATTTAATGTCTTAGTGTTCTTTTGTCTGCGTTAATAATACTTCATTTTTCCTGCAGAAAGCCACTACACCTGTGACAAATGGAATTGTTCAGGATGAGTTTTTTATGAGTTTGAAGATGAGCACCTATCTAGTAGCTTTTGTTGTTTCAGACCTGAAAAACATCAGCAGGGAAACTAAGGGGATTCTGGTAGGTGTTTGTTTCACTTCAAGTTCTGCTTCACTCTTCCCAAGCTGATGAGGCTACTAAACAAAACAAACACTACTAAACAAAACAAACAAGCAAACACTGTCTCATTCAAATTTATCTTCTTGGTTTCATTATACTCATCTTAGGTAGGGGACAAAAGCCATATACTATAAATTGACTGATATGATTCCAGATTGAATATACTTTTACAGCAAGGGACCCTGCATCAGGTCTTGTTAACAGTGGAAATTTACAAAATGTAGAATTTCTAAGAGCTTTCAGAGCAGGAAGCTTTAAACTCTTCTTTTCACTGCTCTATCTGTGACTAATAATGTCATGCAAACCAGGAGTTGTTCTGAGCATGTAAAGAGATGTAACAAGTTTCCAGGAACACCTACATGTGGTTTCAACCAGTGGCACAAAAATTTTCTGTACCTGCCAAGATAACATATCTAAAATCTCATGCCCTACAGTAAAGCAATTTTAGGCTGACTTTAAATCTGCATTTAGTCAGATTTAACTTTGTTTTTCCAAAGGTTCCAAACATGAAGCAGTGGATCCTGTTTGAGCTTTGTCCTTTACAAGGCCGGTTTCTACAATGTGTGCAGTTAAAGCAACTAAAGATAAATGTGGTAATATTAGTAGATGCTCCTTAATCTTATTTTAGGAAGTGCAGAAGTTTCATGTAAGCAACGACTTTCATGACTCTTTAGCAGAAACTGCCTCTTTGTGGTGAAATGTCTGAAGTGCCTACGTACCTACAGAAAGACAGAGGGAAGAGTGCTAGTAGCATTGTAGAAGGAGAAGCGTGCTCTTTAATCCAGAAAACAAACACATGTAAGGATATTAGATAGGCTTTGATTCTGATCTAGACAAGTATTTCTAATGAAAGCTGAATAGAACAGATTGTTACACTGTTGTATTTTTTCACCTTGTGGCTTTTATTCAGGTCTGTGTTTGAACACTACTCTGTTAAAACCATACAGTCAGTTCCTTTTGGCAGATAACTTTTTAATGTAATAAGAATACTTCTTACTTACCTTTAATTTATTATTTTTAATTTTTTCTTTCTCTTATTAGTATTTTAATCTTATTAAGAATACTTGCTACCTTGAAGGGAGAAGGCATAAGAATACCAAGTAAGTTTAAAGTAGTCTCATCAGTGTCTAGCAGGCCAAGGAAGTCAGTAAGAATAAAGCATATACTGACATTTCCCATGAAATACAGACTTAGAGGGCTTCCAGCAATTTGTGGCTGGGAGATCCAAAGAATTTGAGCTTCACACAGAAGTTTATTGTCATGAAAGCTTTAAGATTGTGTAGAGTTGAAGTAAAGTTGCTTCATTGCTCATAATGCAGTGAGACTTTTCTCGACTCCAGATGATCCTGGGAGGCTCTTATGTTTTGTTTTTGAGCTTAGAATTTGTAGCAAATAATGCTTTTGTACTCCAGGATCACTAGATTAGATTCTTATTTATATGTGCTTCATTCAAACTCAAAAATTAAAAGGTGACCTTTTCCATCTGTTTGAAATGTCATGTTTTGAACTAATTTATAGCACAGGAAGAGAGACTCCTTTTTTATAGAACTGGAATATAGTTCTCCACACATTTCTTTGTTTGTGTAGAAAAGGATGTCCTAAATGTGAAACTACCTGTAACCTAATCAAAGATGTTTTCTTGATACAGACAATTCAACATGAATACGGGAAGATTGTAACCTCTCAATTTTTATGAATGCTTCTTACATCATGTCTGATGTGGCCATACCTTAGACAGGGATGAGCTTTATGCCAATTACTATTTTTTGAGATAATTTCTTTCAGATTATACTACTGCTATCATACTATAAATGAAGTAAATGAATACTATCATAGCCTGAAGATTAGTTGAGGTGTACAGGGAGGATCACTTAATAACACATTAGGGATTTTAAAATTTATGTCATGTAGACCTTTCTTGAACAGATTCCTTAAAGCTGTCATCCTTGAATTGTTCTTGCATACACGTAGGACACTCTCCCTATATTTTGACTAGTTAATAAGCTCTAGTAAGAAAAATCAGCTTTTTATGAGCAGCTTCATAACTACTGTATGTAATTTATGTATGTACTCACAAAAATGTGTCTTACCTGTTTCAGGAACACCTGCCAGCTCCTCCTTCAATTCTAAATCTTTCGTAGCTATAAGTTTCAAAGTATTTTCCCTTCTCTGTTTGGACTAGGTATCTGTCTATGCTATACCACAGCATCTAAACCAAGTTGGGTATGCCCTAGACACAGCAGTGAAGCTTCTGGAATTTTACCAAAAATACTTTTTAATGAAATACCCTCTTGAAAAATTAGGTAAGTTCTTTAGGACTTTAGAAAACCAACCAACCAACCAAAAAAAAAAAAAAAAAAACCAAACAAAAAAACAACCCAGAAGAAGCTCTGATTTGAAAAATGCATGGGAATTTAATTTTTTAAAAATTACTACAATTACTAAATTCTTAAATAATTTCTAAAACTAATTACATGTTTGTCTGAGTGCAAGTATTAAGTGAGTCCCAAGTTGGAAAGCTCTTGTGAGCTTTTGGAACAAGATTGCTTATATTTTTATGTAAATTTACACAGAAGAATTTCTTTAGTGTTACTCAACTTGGTAGTGAGGAAATTCTCAGTCTATGAACCATGTTCACAACTGCAAGATCTGCAGCCTGACTCCTCTGCATGCATTAGTTTGACTAGAAAGATAGTGAAATGCAGTCTTCTAGGACACTACTTTTCAGCAGTGTACTTTTCAGGCTGTCTCACTTCCATGTTACTTTTGTTCTTGCAGGATCCATAGCAGGATCTCTTTAAGTTATTTGTGTTAGAGTACTGCTAGAGAAACATGGTTATAAATCTCTGGGGCTTCTGTACTTGAGATTTGAGTGTATGTCCACACCAGAGGGTTTAAATCATGAATTTTTCAATGATTATATCATATGATAGGTAAGCTTTAAAGACAGGATTGCTTTAAATAGCAATTTTCAGAATCTTCTTTCAAATCTTTTCCAGATCTGGTGGCAATTCCTGATTTTCAGTCTGGTGCAATGGAAAACTGGGGCTTGATCACCTTCCGAGAAACAACACTCTTATTTGACAATAATACTTCTTCAGCAAGGGATAAAAAGCTAGTAACTGCAGTGATAGCACATGAACTTGCCCATCAGGTACTAATCCGGGAAGGTTATTGTTTTCTTTTTTAATTCCTTTGTTTCTTAAGTGCAGTTCTGTCCTTACATTCACTCCTCCCCTCGCTGTGACTTGTGCATTTTATCTGTTCAGAAAACCTGCAGGTGTATTTTCTACAGCACAACAGGCAGAGTGCAACTCTCATGCCATGCTTAAGGAGTTGTTGCTGCAAAGGCTTTACTGTAGTTTTGACTGACCTTCATTTTACCACAAGATAAGGCAGAGAATAGATGGAGTACTTCTCATTTGATTTTAATTTTAAGAAAATAATGATGGTTTTGGTCTTTCATAGTGGTTTGGCAATCTAGTAACTATGGAATGGTGGAATGATCTCTGGCTGAATGAAGGATTTGCCACATTCATGGAATACTTTGCCATGGAGGAGGTTTTTCCAGAATTACATTCAGTAAGTAATTTCTGTAATTACATTTACTGTACCTTCACTATTATCTGGTTTTAGTGCTGCCTATAAATCATTGATACTTACAAACTGATACTGAAATTAATTTTGGGAACCACTGAGATCATACTACATCTCTGCTTTAACATTTTATTATATTGGAAGTGGCTTTGAGAAGGTTACATTGTTTCTGTGGGTTTTAAGGTTTTTTTGCTTTATTTTGGTAGTAATTTAAATTTAATTAAAAATTAAATTTTTAATTTAAATTTAAAACAAATACTGTGTTTTGTGAAGGTTAAAGTATTCTGTGCAAAATAGCAGGTGTTAAAACATGTAGATATCTATATATCAAATTATAATTTAAAATCTTTCTAGAAAGGTCCAGACATGTTGTTGAACAAGTATCCTGGTTTAGGGGCGTGTTTGTCTACTTCTGCTTTTCCTAATAGACTTAGGAAGCTTTAGGTTATTAAATATGCCTGAGGTTGCAAGCGCATGAAACAAACATGTCCCCAGTCACAGTATAACCAGAGATGTTTATTAAAAGCGTACATAGTTTTTATAATATTTTTGTCATTGGGTTAGAATAGTGTGAGCCTGGAAAGCCAACAGTATAATTGTTAATAAGCTTGCTAACCAATAATATTTGTGATAATTCCTTAATGGCAACATCAGACTTTTCTCTTAAATGCCTATATAGTAGTTCTTTCTGCGAACTGCTGTGTATCTGTTAATTGTTAGATTTTAAAAAACTTCGTTATTTGTCTGCTGCCTTGACTGAATACTCCCTTTTTTCTAACTAAATGCTCTTTGTTCTCTCAATTACAAGTGCCCTTTGTTTTCTTTCCCAATATCTCCCCCTTTTTTACTAAGTATTGCAAAGTTAATACAGAGTCTGCATAAGCATTACCTGCTTTACATTCTGATGGATAAGCCTTTGAATAGAAGAAAATACACATGGTAAACATAACATAATCATCAAAAGTGGTATGAGTTCTAATACAGTGAAATGAGCTATGTGTTTGATCCAAGGTCCAAAATTAAATCTTCCCAGCCAGAAGAATAGGCTGAAAGGATCCCATCCCTGGTTTTGCAGCAGTTCTCCAGACAGCTCCTTCAATTCCTGGATGGTTTTGTGAATGGATTTGAAGTGGTCACTCAGGTTCATACAGCACATTCCTTTGAAGTTTTCACATCTGTGTCCTTGGGCTAACAGTAAAAGGTCTACTGCTACACTATTTTGCACTGTTGCTTGATGTACTGAGTTGACATCCGTTAACAATCCTGTTAAAGCATTACTAGTAGCATTACTTTCTTTTGCAAGGCAGCACCTAGTTTATTAATTGTGTTCAAGGCATGTGCAGTATCAATAGTGGCAACTAAGGAATTAAAAAGTCTCTTTGCTCTATTCCAGAATAGAGCAGTCTAATAGAGCAGATTGTAACCCAGTCTCAGGGTTACAGTCAGGGTCAAATGACTTAGCATCACGTTTATTTTGCCTGTGTCATGGTGTCCAGTTGGTTAGAGTTTCGAGACTGGAATGAAATACAGTCAAACAACCAAAAGTACATGGACCTCAAAAGTACTAAGTAACCATGCGTTACTTGGAATGCCTTTCCATGTTCTGTTGCCACATATTAAAAATATGTTATCAGGCAGGCTTATTGCACTGGTCTCTGTTGTGATTTGTGAGGGAGTGGTAAAATTGCACCAGGCAGAAGCGATAAATCCCAGAGCCACTTACGTCAACCCCTGTGTTGTCTGGTTTTGGATCATTAGCATAATTAAAGTAAAAACACGCAGGAGCTTTTATAGAGCCTAGCTTGTCCAGAGGCTGCAGTGAGAGAGCAGGGAAGTTACTTGCTTTTCTCATGCCTCCATCAGTATTGCCCAGGTACCACTCCACACAGACTGGCCAGCATTAGACTGTCATGATCCCAAACACCATGATGATCTACTCTTACCTGGAGTTGTTCAATCACGTGTAACTGTTTGATTGTATAACTTTTTCCACTCATCCTTTGTCGAGGGAATGCCAACCTGACATGTCTGAAATGGATCACTAGGACTGGTCATGGATATACAAAGGGTAGATTGGTTAATTGCTTAAGCTAATGTGAGCCAAACATTGGCTCATTGGTTGTGGGACCCATGCTTCATTCACATTCATTGAGAAAATGCTGAGGATGATTAAAAGGGTTACATATGTTGTGCCTAAACCCATAATAGCTGATTACCAAACTAAAATTGTGATGCCTTCAAGTCTTCATCCCTTCTGTGGCAGGTTTGATGTTCTTTGCAGGTAACCAGTGAGCTCCTGTGGATAGAGAAACACAGCCATAACCACACCCACATGTTAGCAAAGGCACAGAGCCTAGCCATTGTTCACTCTGCAAATCTTTATAATAAACAAGTCATTGAGAATCTGTTAAAGCATCATGGGAAAACATTTTTTCACTTACTGTTTTGTTATCAAATCTGGAAATACTTAAAAAATTTAAAACAAGTGTTGCTTTGTCCAATTGGTCTTGAGGTGTTATACCAAGAGGATCTCCCCTCTTTCATTTAAGAAGCATATTCTCTAAATGGGCATGTGTTCGCTCCACAACAGCTTGACCTGTTGAGGAATGAGGTATACCAGTTAAATGATGTATACCCCAACAATGAAAAGGGATTTCATTGATTGTGAAACATACGCTGCACCATTATCATTACCAAACCGAAAGTTTTCACTACTTTCGGGACTTTTAAAGTAGCAGTAGTTTGCAACGTGTGTTTAATGACCTCTCTTGCCATTCCCCATTTATGAGTAGAGGCAACAAAAAATTTGGAATATGTCTCAACTGATACATGCACATATTTTAGGGTGCCAAAAGAGGAAAAATGTGTAACATCCATTTGCCTGACTTCATTGACACCCAAACCTCTTGGATTTGTACCTACTTTGGTATGTAAGGGTATTAAACGAGCACAGTCAGGGCAAGAATGAGCAATTAGTCTGGCTTGAGAAAGGGTAAGATCAAATTGTTTACTCAAAGCTTTTGCATTCTGGTGATAAAAGTCCTGTGACAACTTTGCCTGTGTAATTTGATTGAGAACTATCCATCATCATCAGAGCATCAGCAGCTGCATTGCCTTCCACCGGAGGTCCAGGCAATGACAAGTGAGACCTGAGATGCATAACATTAAAACAGTGAGATCTGCATCTAACAAAACCACACAAATAGGTAACAGCATAAACAAATCCTTGTTGAGTACCTGCTTTAAGAAGTACTGTTCAATACGGTTTAAAATACCTACTACATACAAAGAATCTGATATTAAGTTGAAAGGTTCATTTTGAAACAATCGAAAAGCTTTTACAGTGGCTGCTAACCCTACTAGCTGTGTTGACCATGGCTGAAAAATCAGTTTTCCCAATCCCCTGTGGAGTTTTTCCAAACAACTGCTTTCTGAGATTTCCCAGAACCATCAATGAAAACTGTCTTTGCTCCAGACAGGGGCTGTCATGATGTTAGAAAATGTGGCTGTAAAGAAAGATCTTTTAAAGATTGCAAAAATTATTTTTCAGCAAAGAATTAACAGTGTTTCCCAAAAGGTCTGTCAGGGCAGCCTGTAAAGATAATGATTCTTGGAACATATCCTGAAAAGTGTTTGCAGGCAAAAGAATGTGGATTTGAGAAGGATCTTGTCCACTTAGGGTATATCATCATTTTCTTGCTGTGGAAGCAAGTCTAGCAACCATGTCAAGCAGTGTAGCTACTGTTTTTGAAAATGTGTGAGGTAAAAATACCCACATTATTATCCACAATTGTTGTTTATACACCACTTTGCTATTAGTGCATATGAAATTGTTGGTGCAGTTGGAATTCAGCCAGGATAAGAAAAAGCCTCAGTGGTAACTCTGCTTGTCCTCTGGATACAAAAGAGGTCTGAATTTTATTTGTTACAAGTTGCTTCAGGGGCTTCTGCATCCAGCTTGTGAAGAGAGGAGATAGCACATCTGACCATTAAGTAAATTAAATTAAACAAGGGTGACAATTCCTTAGTGGAGATACCGAGGGTAGGTCTGAGCCAGTTAATAGTTCCTAATAATTTTTGCCAATCATTTAGTGTTTTAATAGAGGTTTGCAGCACAATGGGCTGAGGAACAAATTTCTGTTCAAATAATAGGAACCTTCAATAATAATGTTCAATAATAGGAACAGTTCCAAGGTGGGATGGTTTGAACTTGTCTGCTGCAGTACAGAGACCAAATTTATCAAGAGAAAAACACAAAAAGCAAAACAATTTTGCAATAGTACAGCGTCATCTGCTGCTAGCAGATACAACAAAACCTTTGAAAAGTGCTTTTGCACCGGTTGTAAAGCACTTGCTACCACAAATCGACATTGGAGGACCATTTTTCATTTCTTGTGGTAACATAATCCAGTCATGCCTTTGCATAGGTTCACTGTTGTTCAAGGATGGTAATGAAAAAGCAAAATGAGCTGCAGCATCAGGGTGTAATGCAATTATGAAAAAAGTTTTAAGTCAGTGATTAACAATTCCCATGTTTCAGGGATCATTGCTGAATTAGGAATTCCCGGTTGCTGAGTGCCCATCAGGGCTATTAGTGCACTGATAGCCCTCAGATCTTGTAAGAGTCTCGATTTGCCAGTCTTTTTTTGAATCAGAAATATTGGGGTGTTCCACAGGCTTGTAGAAGGAACTGCGTTTCCCAGATAGAATTGTTCTTTGACCAGTTTTTGTGCTTGTTGCAGCCATTCCCCTCTGAAGGGCCACTGATCCACTCACAGAGGGGTATTGATTGTTATAAACAAAAAAAAAGGGCAGGAGATTTGTTTTAACTCCTTTTTGTGCCTTTATTAAAATAGCTCTTTTAGAGAAGGGGGGGTTGGGTGGAGTTTTGCCGTCGCCGCTGCCATTGCTGCTGCTGTTCTCGGGCGCCGCTGACGAGGAGGTGTAATTCGATCCTGCAGCCTCCCTTCGTCTCCTCCCTGCAGAATCGGGACTCCTTCCTCGCGAGGGTTTCTCGGAAGTCTGATCTGCCTGGCTCGGTCTTGGGGTGTCTCTCCTTTCAGTCACTCTCTAGGTCAGCGAGAACACCTCAACTAGTTGGAGACCCTCCCCAGGTAGCTGGGTGTCCTCTTCCTACAGCAGTGTCCTCCATAAGTCCCGGTTCTGGGTGGGCTCGTTGGTCTAGGGACTATTTGCTGCGAACTGGACTTCTTCTTGGAGCTGAGCATTTCGGGGGTCTACTCGATTTCCATATCAGGCGGGGTCTCGTGATTCGGGCAGGTGGGGAGCGGCAACGGCTTTTAACTCGGTGGAAAGGGGAAAGGGGAAACTCGGGACTTGGGAAAAAAGTCAACACACAGCCCGGAGCACAGGGCACAACACTGGCACGAACAATTCAAAATAACAGGTATGTAATACTGCAACTTCAAATACAACATCTAATAGCACAACTATACAACACACAACATATACTATGCACAACATTGATTAAAACTTGGAGTCTCTTTGGCTCTATTCATTTCATTGATGTTCCGTGTGAATTTTAAGTCTCGGCTGCACCCGAGTGGCCCCTTTTAAAAATTTGTCAAAATCAGTCCCCACTGTGATAACAGTTCTCTTCCGCACAGTGTGTGTGTAGTAGAAAGTACATATGGTTTGAGCTGTGCTTGTGTTTCCCTTCTGGCCCATATACCATGAGTTCCTTAGCTGACTTCTGAGGCATCTGCTGACCTCCAGTGCTTGTGACAATCACTGATGGCATTGTCAAGGGCCAGGTAGGTGGCCATTCACATTCACTGGTGATGGTTTTGTTGGCTCTGGTATCTATTAATCCTGTAAAAGACTTGCCATCTACAACACAGGTTAGAAAAGGTGGTTGTTGCACTGAAATAAGTTTAGACCAGTAAACGTGGGAGTGCCTGTGCTCCCAAAACCTCCAGTTCCTTTGTCAGCACTGACAGATAGATAGTATCAATTGCATGTTTGGTAGTATAGGGAGTGGTATTTGAGCAATGCATGATCCTGCTGGAATAGTACAACGTGGATTGGGAGTCCAAGCCATGATTTTTATTTCACCCATAGAATCAGAGTCAATGATTCCTGGTAAAATAAAAAGTCCACTTTTAGATGATGATGATCTTGCAAGTAAAAATGCATGTCATTTAAAGGGAAGGGGTCCATTTAAACCTGTAGGTATTAGGTGAACCGATGTGTCATTTATTGTGGTTGTGGTGAAAACTGCCACGTCCATCTTAGCACTGCCTGGGGTCCCCCTGATACTACTGAGCTTGATCTGTGTGGATTTGCTGTGGCTGGATCCTGTTTTGTTGTGGGGTACAGGATTCCAAGCCCATCTTCGAGTTTCCCTGCTGTGGCAGAGATTTGCCATTTTGTCATACTTGGAATGGCATGGTAACCTTTCTTGCATCTAGGGCATATACTAGGTTTTTTGTTCCCTTGTTTATTCTTTGAGCACGGCATTTTCACACGACCTTCTTCTCCACAGTCAAAACATTTGACTGTTGCCCTAGCAACCTGTAGCTGTTGAGCTAAGGCAGTTGCTAGTAAATCTGCTTTATATTGTTCTATACCAACATGTGCACAAGCTTTAATAAAGTCATGTAAGGAATCATCAGATTTGTATTTAACTAGTGCCTTGCGACAAACAAGATTAGCATTTTCATAAGCCAAGGATTTGAGTAAAACTTCTACTGCATCTGGTAAATGAGTTTGCCTTGTGAACAGTTTGCAGACAATGAATAAAAATAATGTAGGGTTTTTGAGGTCCCTGCCTTATAGTAGAGAAGCCAGTTTTCTTAACATCCAACAGTTTTTTTCAGAGCTCTTATAGCCAGCTCCCTTGCTTGGTTATATGTTTCTGAGGGCATCCCTAAGTGTTCTGTTATCATCATCTGATCTCCAGTCCCTGTCAAATGATCCCTTGTTATTGCAGCATTAGCAGTGTTTATGTTAGCCCATGCTTGATCTTCACAAAGCCAGTTGTACTCTGTCCACCATATAGAATATTGTGCTGCTGTCGTAATCAATTTAAATAAAGCTTTCCAGTCAGCAGGTAGCATAACACAGCTCTCTGTGATAGCTTTTATTAAGTCTCAGTGTATAGGAAGATTGCAAATTATTCTCTTTCATAGATTTTCTTAATTCTTTAACCATTTCATAGGAAAGTTGTTCATGTCTGGTGAGGCTGATTGCCTTGCTAAACCTCAGGCAAAGGATGGAGCAATTCAACATCCCCTTGAAGCAAAGCTGTTTTTCTACAGGTGTCTAGAAAGTCTTCTGGCTCAGAGAGCAGCAAAAATTCACAATTAGTTACAAAGGGCTGTTTCGGCACCTTTACATTAGTAGATGGTGCTGCAGCCATAATTTTCAGCTTCTGTGACGGTATTTAGAATATGAATCACAGATTTTTTTTACAAGGTCGCTTTCTTTTTCCTCCCCGGTGGTCCCCTCCACATTCAAATTAAGTGAATTAGAACATGAAAGCATTGCTGTGGGTGTGGAGGAAGTGTCTGCAGGACAATTTATGGCCGAGAATACAATGTCTTCAAAATTATGAAAAGCTTGCAATGCAGAATATATAATTTTCCATGTCATAAATTTGTCCGAGTTCATCTCAGGCATATGTGTTTGACATGCTTTTAAAGCATCCCTGACTCACTTCTGGTGATCGAGGTCATAGGAGCCCTTAAGGGGGTACCAGGGACAGTTAGTTTTCACCCATATAAGGAGTTGTATTCGTTTATTTTCCTGAATTTTAAGATTTTGCTCCTTTGCTATACATAATAAGCAGTCTTTATGAAAGGCTTCTAGTTTAGAGATATTGTTGCCCATGTTATGAGGGAATTACCCAGCTGTGGGCTTCGTATTTTTGGGCTTTGGGAATTCTGCTGTTAACCTGCTGATTCCCATGGGAAACCGAACAACAAGTTTCCCATTCTCAAAACACACTCTCATTGTTATTGTAAATATTTATGTGAGCCTCGACTCTTCTCAGAATTTTCCCAAAATACTCTCCTTCACCTGTTGCTATGAAAGGGGAAGAGAGTGAGTCCTTCTTTGACCAGTCACTGCCCTTTTGGTGGAACATGTTATGAAAGGGATGAGGAAAAATAAAGGAGAGCCTTCTGATCATCTTCAACAACTGGTCCCTGTGTCTCCATTGCATGCTCTACTGCGACACCCGACTGCATCACTAACCTGTTTATTAGCCAGCTATGAAAGGATGTCCTTGGCAATCCTTGAAGCTCACCGTTGGTACAGTCAGGATGCACTGCCAGTCCAGGATTGCCTTAGGAGATTGTACGTCCCTGTTCAAGGAGCCATTTGTAAGTGAATTAAAGAAACACGGTCCCCAATCGTGGTATAACCAGAGACATTTATTAAACGTTTACTTGATTTTATAATACTTTCATCATCGGGTTAGAATAGCATGAGCCTGGATAACCCATAGTATAATCGTTAATAGGCTTGCTAACCAATAATTTTCGTGATCAATTCCCTAATAGCAACGTCAGACTTTTCTCAAAGATAAATGCTTATATAATAGTACTGTCTGCAAACTGCTCTGCACCTGCTACTTGTTGCATTTTCAAAAACTTTGTTATATCTCTGCTGCCTTGACCGAATAGACTTTTCTTTCTAACTAAATGCTCTTTGTTCTCTCAGTTACAAGTTCCCTTTGTTTTCTTTCCCTACATGAGGTAACTCCTGTCTTCCCATCATCGTGGTACTTGCTTGTGTGTGAATCAATTTGGGTTTTACAAATGAGCAGACCTGGCATAAAAGTATCAAATAGTCACAAAGGATTCTGATAGCACTGAGTTACACTTAATACAAAGCACTGCTCCCACAGGCACTTCTCTTTACATATATGGCTGAAGGATAGAATCTTTCTGATATAATAATCTAGTCATTATTTACAAACTCACTCAGGTGCTAACAGAGACTGGAAAACATGATGGATTCCAATTTTGTCTCTCTTCTCCAAGGAAAGGACATCAGCTGCTTTAAAAAACTTTCTAGTCACTTAGAATGCAGGCAGATAAACAAAGGCTAGTGGAATTAAGTGTAGAGGGTGGTGGAGAGACTAATTTTGCATTCTGGTTAAAGATATCTCCAAGGAGAAGACATACCTGAGCCCTGAAATCAATTTCTAGGAGTATTTATGTGATTTGCCTTAGTCATGGGATTAAATACCTGATTTGTATTGACTATTTCCTGCTTTATAGATTGTGTTCTTCTCAGCATTCTGGAGAAGTGTGAGTTTTGCGTTCTTAAATCACTCTTATTAGTATTAAGAAACTTGAGTTGCTAACCTGGTTCAATAGAATTCTTCTACAGCGCTGGATGTTTCAAAACTTCTTCATTTGGCCTAGCTTGGTTGTTCAGTTGGATTGTCACCAAAAGTGTATAGCCCTTCTGCTTATTGGGTGCATATGTGCTGAGGGTGGGACACAAGAATAGTGTCCTTTCTTGACAAGGACACATCGAAGATCTGTGTACTTCATTCCAAAAGCAGTCTGACAAGCTGCCTTGACCAATATATCATTTCATTGTTTGATGGTGCCAGAATGTGTTTTGGTAAAAATAAAAGACATCACCCAGGTCTTCTCCATTCAAGAAGAATAGCCGTAACATTTTAAACATCAACTGTTATTTTTATTGTATTTCACAGAGGGTTTTTGTGGGTTTGTTTTGTTGTTATTATTGGGGTTTTTTTTTTAACATTCTACTGTATAGAGAACTATTTGCTTGCCTTGATAAAATGAAATGGACAAATACTGATATGATCAGCTTCTTTTCAGTGTTTGGGGTTTTCTTGTTCTGGTACCAATGTATTAAATTCAAATACCCTCATTCTAGAAGAAAAGAAGTAAGAGACTTCAGTAATCACTAGACATTTACATTCTCCCAAACATTACAGTAGTGAATAATTTCTCTAGACTTCATGCTTAAAGCACATGAAAATCATATTTTTGTATTCCGTGCCTCCTGTAAATGAACTGAAAACAGTGCTGAGCCAAATGGGAAATTTGACACACACTTACTTTGAAGGTGCATTTTTGTCTAGTGCCATTGACACACTTGCCTGAGACAGAGGCTTAAGGGTCTGTATAATGATGCAAACTCAAAAGTGAGATTCCACTGCTAAAATACGGCAGGGAAATAGTAGCTTTTATAAATGATACCCTGACAATTCTTTTGCTGCCTAGAGCAATGGAGGAGCAAAGCAGAGAGAAAACTTTTACTTTTCTGCTTAACATGTATGTTTCAGATTCTTAAACAGTTAACAATGTTTCTTTTCTAGGATGAAGATTTCCTTACTTTAATTTTCAAGGCTATGATGAAGGATACCTTGAATTCTTCACATCCAGTTTCTTCTGTTGTTCAGTCTTCAGAGCAAATCGAAGAAATGTTTGATACTCTTTCTTATATCAAGGTAACTAAAAATATTGCAAACTACTGGAAAGTGATACATTAGCTATTGAAAATACGAATGTGGAATTCACAAGTAAATAGGAATATATTGACAAACCTTTGGAGGTTATTTGCACCTAACTCAAACAACGCAGGATTTCCCAATAATGTTTTTGAGCATCTACGTACCATATAATTAGGAAAACATTATGTGTATGTATTTATGGCCTTACTTACTATCTTGTTGAATGCTTAAGCACAAAATACTCATGAAGATGTAAGAGCGGAACCAATAGGTGAAGCAGCATAACCAGTTAGGCATATATTCTTCTGATAGCAGACTGTAATAAGTGATTAAAAAAAAAGACTAAAAACACTGAAGTAATCACTCAATCTTACACTCTCTCTGGTTTAAAAAAGTCTCAGTATTTTAGAGATATCCTGAACTGGAGGCTTGACTCTGAATGTAAATTACTGCATATCCTGATTGTTTGAAACATTATGATTTCTAATGTCTAGTGAGAATTGTGTTTGAGGCTTATGTTATTAAAGCATCTCAGTGCCTTGCTTAAAAATGCATCAGAGAAGAAATATCTGTATTTGCAAAATTTCTATTCACATTGTCTCAGGTTTTAGATAGTAGATTTTGGTAGTGTTGGAGGAATGCCTTTTGTTTGTTTATTTTGGATTAGCTGACATTTTTCTCTGTCACTGTCTTGTACTTTCATCTAATTAGAAATCATGGGGACGGCTATTTTCTGCTAGAAAACAGTCAAATACTACATCTTCCTCTGCTCAGTGGAATGCAGTTCCCATGACAGTCTTGGTTTGTTCACTCTGGCTTCTTTTTGCAAGTCTCAGCTGGTCAACACTTGTCTGGCATCCTTGAATAGTATGAGATGCCAAACAGACCTACGGTAGTTATGTGCTTCCATTTATTTTGGACTCTGTTTTCTGGACTGCAAGAAGAGATATGTGTGATTTTCAGGTTACCTTGGTTGCCAAATGAATTTGGATTCTTTCCTTTTATCAAAAGGCATGGCTGTTGTTTCATGCTTCAGAGGTGCTGTCTCAAGTAATTCCATTTTTGGTGAGCTTCTGGAAGCTATGTATTTGGCACAATCATGTCTGTAGCCAACTAACCTTAGAGATACAAGTTCTGTCAGTCTGACTGATTGAAATGTCTCTATATAATTTTAATGGAAGAGTCCCCTAAGTGTTTCGGTCAATTACTGTAACGTTTTATTTGAGAATTATTTTATTACTTCATTGCTACTAATAAGTATGTGTGCATTTTGAATAGAGTTGTACCAACCTACACCTTTAAGAGCTGACCAAAAGAGGTTTGCACATTGTCGGAAATAATGCTTTCACAGCTGCTTCCTATGTTTCAGAGGATTTCATTGTATATCTTTTCATTCATGCATGAAGTTTCTGTATTTTACTACTCTTGTCCCTATAGCTTAAGTAGAGTTCTTGGCGATTCACATGAGAAGACACTTGCAATGTAGTCCCTAATAAGCAAAGGGTTGTCTGTTACTGAATTGTAAAACATAATTTGTTTTACTGCACTGCCAACTGTCACAGATTAGTAAGTGACCTCTACATTGTACTGTCTGGACTAGAAATAATTGTAAAATATTATTTTTAGTCTGACTGTTTTGCAGACTGTCAGTAAACCTAACATCCATGAGTGGGACAAGATCCACCTGCAACAACAGAGTATATGGAAGGATATCACAGTAGGAAAAACAAAGGAGCAGAGCTCTAGGTTAAGTATGGATGGATGCATATAGGAGAGGAAATTGTGGCCATATTATAAAAAACTGTAGTAAGGGCTATTCCTGGCATTTGATGAGTAGTGAATAACCAGGCAGCCTTCAGTTTCAGATAAGATGTTACTCAAATTCCAGAACCTGAGTTTGGATACATGAAAATAATGCATTATCTCTCAAAAATTTTCTCCTTTACTTCTTGTTTCTTTCCCAGAAATAGTACCAAAAATATAAAGTGTACCTTTAAACTATTCTTGATCTATGGCTGCTCATCTGTGTTTAGTTCTACAGTATGCAAGTCCTCAGGCAATTTGCTTATTGGTGGCTTTGAAACATTCACAGCCCTTTTGATACTAAAACTACTCAGTTACTACTTTTTTTCTTTACAAGACTGTAAAGGCTGTATTTAAACACATCAAAATGTACTTCTGCAGTCAATTCCAGCCTACCAAGTGTATCTCATCTTTTTCCTGTATTTTTAGGTTTTTGATATAACTGCACATCATATGACTGTCAAACACTGACTCACAAGTGCAATTCTGTACCATACAGATGAATATTGGTAATGAAAAACAGCAGCCAGCAGGGATGTGTCAGTAAGAAGGCAATATTTTTCAGATTATGTTAATTGGAAAATTGTCAAATTCTGCTAATCCATTTTGTAACTGTAGTTTGAGCCTCTAAAATATTTTTTTTTCCAAAGCAGCTGGGAAAAATTTTCTGTAACTGTATTTGGAGTTTATGAAATAGTAAAAGAACATTTTTCCAAAATAACCGAGTGTAAAGGTAATTATTTGAAGGATATTATTTGGAATAAAATCTGCTAGCTTCTGACTTATTCCTGTACTATGAAAGAGCTATAATATGCATATGCTTTAAAAAGTTCTGTAACTTCAATTTACTGATTATTTTCTTTTTTTTTTTTTCCCCTAAAGGGGGCTTCACTCCTTTTGATGCTGAAACATTATCTCACTAAGGATGTTTTCCAAGCTGGCATTGAGGTGTACTTGCATAATAACAACTATGGAACTGCCCAGAGTGATGATCTGTGGGACAGCATGAATGAGGTTTCCATCTTTGACACACTGTTCTTCTTTTCTTTTTTTTTCTCCTCTTCTTTAAGCATAAGTTTTTGTTTATTTCCTTGTTTATGAAAAAAAAAATAGGATAATGGACTGCAAGTAAATACTCTGAATATTTTGCTCATCCTATTCCAAAGTTTACTCATATAGACATAGAGATTACTGAAGCTTCAGGAACTACATTGAATATTGTCCCAAAAAAGCCCTTTGAGTGTGTGTGTACAGCCATGCATGTCCATCCACTATGGACATATCCTCACTAGAATTACACAGGTAGTGTGTTAAGACCACAATGAAAGTAATAAAATTCAGGATAAAATTTACTTTCAAGGGATAGTTAAATCCAACCTTGCAGAGGTCTTTACTCTCTACTAGTGTAACTTCATTTGTGGTAGTTTCTGTTTTAACAAGTGTGTTAAAATTTTAGGAAAGCAGACTGTACAGGCAGCCCTCAAATTACAAGGCAGGCATAAGGCTGTGTCTAATTTTAGAATGAGTGTGAAGGGCTCAAGAAAGCAAGGGCTTGGGCAGAAGAGAGCAACAGCTAGAGTCAGCAAGGCTGTGAGAGTCAGAGAGGCCAGAGAAAGGAGGGTGGAGAGACACCAGGAGGGACAGGGGAAGGACTGAGGGTCTAGGGGACTACAGGCCTATCAGCCTGAACTGAGTGCCAGGTAAGGTCATGGAGCAGATCATCTTTAGTACCATTTACACAGCACACACAGGACAACCAAGGAATCAGGCCTAGCCAGCACAGATTTAGGAGGCACAGATCCTGCCTGACCAACCTGGTCTCCTTTTATGACCAGGTGAACCACCTGGTGGATGATGGGAAGGTTGTAGATGTTGTCTGCCTGACCTTCAGCAAAGCCTTTAATGCTGTTTCCCACAGCATTTTCCTGGAAAAGCTGGCAGCTCATGGCCTGGACAGGTGCACTCTTTGTTGAGTTAGAAATTGGCTGCACGGCCACACCCAGAGAGTGGAGGGAAATTGACAAGTTTACTGTCAAAGTGATTGTTTACAGGTGCAAAATTGTGCTACCACTTAATTGGTAACTTAAGAAGAAAGTTAAGTATTCTCCATTTGCTATTTTCTTGTTATGTAATGATTGTTTTTACAGATTACCAATGGAACACTAGATGTAAAAAAAATGATGAAGACTTGGATTGTGCATAAAGGATTTCCTTTAGTCACTGTTGTCCGAAAGGGAAAGATTATTTCAGTACAACAAGAGAAATTTTTGTATCGTGTGGAACCAGAAAATTGGACTTCAGATGCAAGGTTATTACCTTCTTAATACCTTTTATCCATTAATAGCAAGCTTCTGTCTTAAACCGTGTACATCTTTCTGACCTATATTCAGACCTTTTAGTGTTTCCTTTGAACGCAGGTAGTAGAGAATAGAGAACTCAGCACAGAAATTCACACGTCTAGTATCTGTCTGAAGGTCCATGTCCATTTCCATTGAAGCAACTGGTAAAAATTGGTGACATCCTTTCTAATCTGAATTTCTTACATGCATCGTTTTCCTGAAGCTTTTAACCTTGATATTGATACTAAAAGGCAGATCTCATAAGTAAAAGTTTCTTTACATTTGAGAAAGTTCTGTATGTTTAACAAGACTCTGAAGAAAGGTAGGTCGCAAGTTCTTTCATGCATCTGTAACTTCTGTAAAACTTCTTTCAAGTTTTACGGAAGTTAGAGATGCATGTATCCTACTTTAGAGCCTTTGCTTCTTAGATCTAAAATTCAGTGTGTACCTTGGGCTTTGCGACAAGAAGGTAGAGAAGCTAGAATCAATGCTTCTTTGGCTTTGAAATTTTAAGATGATGCTACCGCATGACAACAAATGACTGAATATATAACAGAGGCACTATACGTTGTACCAAAACCTAAAAGGAAGTACATATGCAAATACTGAAGAAGTAAAGATGTGGCAGTTGGTAATTTTAAAATTTTGCTTACTGCTTATGTAACTTACCTTATGACCCTCAACAGTGTCTTCTAACAAAAATATGTAAGTGTGAATTCTTCTGACATTTTGCTGGTTTTATTCAGTTATTTGAAGTTTTAACAGAAGCTGAGTCTGTTGCATCATCTTGCAGAAAATTAGGTCTGTGAAAGAAATCTGTCTCTTGAAACACAGGAATTTAGAGGGCTCTGTTTTATGTTTGATATGTAGAGAAAGAAAAGCAATGTGGGGTTGAAAAGTAAGGGAAGAAGGGAAGGATTTTAAACTAAGTAATTTCTGTTTCTAATTTATGTAAATTTGGGGCATGCATGAAAAGGTTTTGAAAAAGATCACTTTGTGTGAGTCATACGTAGAGGGAGTCCCTGTCAAAATCAGATTAATGTGTGCAGCTTCTTTCATCTCACTCAGATAAGTGTTTTTCTCTAAATAGTCAAGTCCTTATCATCATTATTAGCCTCCTTAGCGTTTATTCTTCCAGCTTGCAGTTCAGTTAAGAAGATCGTTGTGGTATGCAATTAATTATGGTTTCTAGACCGTGATTTGGAATTTGAGTCTGGTACTTGGATCATTTTTTAATTTTAGTTAAAACTTGTAAAATATCAGAAAAACAATGTTGGACTCAGGTAAAAATAATACTGGATGAATTTTTGATGCAGCCAGAGATGTACTGCGTGTATGATTTTGGACTACTACCTAGCATGCTGGAACTGGGAAAAGAGTACTAGGAAAAGCAGAGTCCATCAGGGACTAGTGCAGTGTAAGATCTTCATCTGTGACGGACATAGTGGTATCAAGTGCCCCTGGAGAGAATTTGTAGCTGACACCAAGCTGAGTGGTGCAATTGGTGTGCCTGGGGGAAGGGATGTCATCCAGAGAAATCTGGGAGCAGTGTGCCCTTGGTCAGGGCAAACCTCTGGTATCAGCACAGGCTGGGGGATGAACAAATCAAGAACAGCCTTGCAAAGAAGTACTTGTAGGTGTGGTGGTACCAGACACAGGCCAGCAGTGTGCATTCACAGCCCAGAATTCCAGTTGTACCTTGGGCTGCATCCAGAGCAGCTTGGGCAGCAGGGCAAAGGAGGGGATTCTGCCCCTCTGCTCTGCTCTGCTCTGCTCTGCTCTGCTCTGCTCTGCTCTGCTCTGCTCTGCTCTGCTCTGGAGACACCTGGAACCCTGCATCCAGCTCTGGGGTCCCAGCATAGGAAGGGCATGGACCTGTTGGAATGAGTCCAGAGTAGGTTCACAAAAACAATTAGATGGACGGAACACCTCTCCTGCATAAGGACAGAGACAGCTTGGGCTGTTCACCCTGGAGAACAGAAGGCTCTTAGGAGACCTCACTGCATTCTTTCAAGTACTTAAAGAAAAGTACTTTTTAGCAGGTCCTGTTGTGATAGGACAAAGAATAATGGTTTTAAAAACAAAAGAGGGTAGATTTAGACTAGATATAAGGAATAGTACTTTTACAATAAGGATGGTGAAACCATGGCACTGGTGGCCCAGAGAGGTGGTCGATGCCCCATCCGTGAAAACATTCATGACCAGATTGAATGGGACAGAGCAATGTGATCTAGTTGAAGATATCCCTGCTTATTGCAGAGGAGATGAACTAGAGGACCATAAAAGGTCTCTTTGAACCCAGTCTTTTCTATAAAATTTACCCATTTCTCAGCATGGTGGGATATAAAAAAATAATTTCTATGCATGCTGTGCACATTTCTTTGCATTCTTCCATCATATTCTGATAATATAAGTGATATTTAAACTTTATTATTTTACACAGCATTAAGTGATTCTAGTATTATTAGTATACAAAAGTGCTTAAAACAAACCATTCAAGGGAGATAATATGTATATAACATGTCAGTAAACATTTGTTTTCCTTTGCAGTTACTTGTGGCATATTCCTCTCACTTACATAACAAATAGGTGCAACTTCACGCACTGTACTAATGCATATTTACTGGATCAGAAGTCAGGTATGTGAGCAAAAGCTTTGGTGGCAAGTTATGTAAGTGTTACAGATATATGATTTTTCTGAGAGCACCCTTGAGTAAGTTGTGAAGCTGAAGATATACAGGGTGAAAAATAATTTCAGAGATCCAGAGCAAAGCACTGCCGGTGTTGTCATCATCAGAGAATTGGTTCCCTGTAGCATTGTGTGTATATGTAAATACATGACAGGAACTGGAACAGAAGCACAGGTTTGAGATTTGTAATAGCCTGTGCTTTTCATCACAGTGCTGCATACACACAATCTCTCAAACTGTATGTTCTTTAGAGAGAAAGTTACGTGAAAGTTATCTGTCAGTTTGCTGAAATGTTAGGAAGTAACTTTCCACTGAAATGTTTGTTTTATTTAATTGTGTAGGAAAATACTGTATTTGTAACAATAGATGGGGCTGTTTGAAAGAACAACTGGACCAAAGGAGAGAAATTAACCTATGCAGTTTGGGGCAGACTGTGACAATGTTCATTTAACCAAATGGAGGAAAAAGGATGAGGAAGTACAACCTGGAATTTTTGAGCTGTCTTTTCAAAACCTTCGTTCTGGCTTTTCCTTCTTCATTGTAGGGGGAAATAGTATGAAAGAATTTACTGTCTCTGTGGAACTAGTCTACTTCATAGACTTTGATTCGAACAAACAGTTGTTAGATGTTTGTTTCTGCTGATAACATACTGTCTGTCTACTAGCTGTCATTGAACTTTCAGAAGAGGTGGAATGGATAAAATTCAATGTGGACATGAATGGTTATTACATAGTGCACTATGCTGAAGACTGGAAAACACTGATTGATCTGTTGAAAAAAAACCACACTGCTCTGAGTCCTAAAGACAGAGCGAATTTGATCAACAATATCTTCAACCTTGCACGGTAAGACTTCTGTATTGGAAAAGGTATATAATGCATGTTTCAATTTTTTTCCAAGTCAGAGAAGATCGGGCTTAGTTTCTAGAAACAACTGCTTTAGAGAAAGTTTAATTCAGTTTTCAGTAGCCTTGTTGGAATTGTTCACTGATGCTCTAGATGTTATCTCTCTCTTCTTCATAGCATCATCTATTTATTTGGATCACAGAGAGCCCCATGATTGTTTCCATTTCTGGAAGATACTGTTTTCTTTAGTGTCCAATAATCAGCCTGCTGGACTGTTTTCCTGTACTCTAGTGCTCCACTTTATAAAAGTAAATTATATTCCTCTTAAATTTTTACTGGTGCCCTCTCATGTGTTTCACTACTACCATCAGAGCAGGTGAGGCTGAACATTATGGATAGTCTCTTTGGAAGTTGCTATTCTATCTGAGTATCCTTATTTATGATAAATATTTTCAGACATCCTTGCCACACTTATTTACCCAATTTCAATTTCTGTTAAATGGAAGCATGTTAGTGGCCATTTTTGCTTTGTTGCAATCTTACTGAAGTTAAAATATGAAAATTTCTACAAGTAAATTGTTTCTTATGTCACTCCCTCTATTTACTTATCTCTCTGTTAGGGTAATGGAAAGCATCACTTCCGATTTTTTCCAGGGAGTGCTTTTGTTTTGTAATCCGTTTTAATGTTTGTGTTCATTGACCCATAGTCTAGGAAGAGAGTCTCTGGAAAAGGCCTTTGAGTTGATTGATTACCTCAACAAAGAGAACAGCACTGCACCACTTACTCAAGCTTTGTTTCAGCTGAGTCTTATATACAACCTTTTAGACAAAAAGGGTGAACAACAACTGGCAGCACGAGTCATGGTATGTCTTAGTTTAAATTATAATTTTAAATAATTAGCCTAATGTTCTTTACAGTTATATTCTCTTTTTACATGTTGACCAGTGAACATATTCATTAATTCCACTGAGTTGGATGGGGATTCTAGAGAGTTGCCAGTCTTGCCAGCTTTTTCTAATGATCTCTTACCAAAATGCTACATTTTTTGGACCACTTTCTTCCCCTCTCCTTCCGCTGTTTCCATACCATACCCATGTGCCCCAAAATGTTTTGTAGGGAGTGTGGTGCAGTGGGAGCATGATGGTGTCTGAGGCTATCTTAAAGTGCTCATACAGGTCAGTTTAGTACAAATATGTAATTAAACAGATTCCATGTACCTTCCTTGTACAGAAAAGTTATTTTCAAAGGCTAGAGTGGCTAGAGATCAAAGATCTAAATGCTTTCTAGAAAGACAAGAGGAAAAAACAGAACTCTTTCCTGTAGAAACAGAAACATAAGGATGGTTGTCATTGTCCTGTTCCAGTTGTATAATAGAGTAGTACAGTTTAGTTCTACAGACTTGACAGTGAAATCAATATTGTAGGTTCAGTTCTTGATAAGCATATGCCTTTAATTTCTCTGTTTACTTTCTTATTATGGAGCTTGTTCTCCATATTCATCTACTGGTTTAAAATTACCTTTACTGATTTATACTGTAAAATTTCAGCAAAGGGATTTAGTCTATAAGAAAATTATTAAATGATTAGGTAAAATAGCAGATTAATTTTCTTTATGCTAGGTAGGGATAATTAGTTTAAGGAAACATAGGAAAAACGCACTATTTTAATTTACCCAAAGTTGTTCTGTGTCTGCTGTAAAGAGCCCAAGCTCTGGTTTGCAATGCAGTGTCTATGCAGTTTTATTGAAGTTCAGAAGTTCCACCTGAGATGTGGTAGCTGATCAGGCATCCAGCTGTGATTTTGAACAGAACTACAAAACTAAAAAAAAAGGATGTTTAGCCTATAGACATACAAAAGTTGTCTCTTTGTGCTAAACAAAGGTGTATTTGCTGTGACTTGGTGAAGTTAAAAGCGGTTAAACATACAGAGGTTGTAGTACGTTGAGACTGTAAGCTGATTACAAGCACGACTGAGCTGTGGCTCAAAGAGTAGTCTTCAGTTTTCCATGTGCAATTTAAAATGTCCCATCTGGCCCATCTTTATGTGATATCTGATACTTATTCCTACAGTTAAGAGATAGCATCTGTAAGTTGGAATAAATAGATGAAAAACTACTATGTTTAGTTTCCACGGTTCAAAAGGTCAGCCTTTTTTTTTCTTATTTTAAACTAATTTTATATATAGAAAATCATCTTAGAAGGAATTAGCTATTGCTAGTAACTTATTCTTCCTTTAGCATAGGATAGAGCACTTACTTGGAGATAAAATTGATCAACAGCACTGGACAGATGATGGGACCCTGTCTGAACAAGAGCTCCGGTCAACATTGCTGGCTTTTGCCTGTACCCATGATATAAGAAACTGTAGAAAAACTGCTGCTGAGATGTTTGAGACATGGATGAAGTCTAACGGAACAATAAGGTACCACAAAAACTGAGCTTCCACTTCTTCTACCCATTAGTTTTCCTGTCACATTGCCACTATTGTATTTGGGAAAAACACCCCAACAACAAACAGAACAATCAAAAAACCAGAAAAAGCCCAAAAACCCCACCACACCACCACCACCGACTTAGTATTAAAAAAGAATATGATTCTGTCTTTAACTGTTCCATGTGTAGAAGTATTTGCGGTTTCACCGCAATGAGAGGATGACTGCGCTAGACTTTGTCTTCAGTCTCATTAACTGCAAAACCAGCCATAAATTTTCTTTCATCTGCTTAACCTGAGCTGCAGGCTGAAAGAAGATTACTTAGTGGCAAAGCCAAAGCACACCCTTTTATGACACAAAATTCATTCTGCTGTAGATTCATGTGCATTTTGAGCCATAGAAAATTCTCAAGTTTGTGTACAATTTACTTCATTTTCTTTTGGTTAAATGATTTGCTTTTTTCTGGTGACTGAAAGTATTGGGTTGGCATGAATTCCAACATGCCAAATTCCATCATGCCAAATCTTAACAATTGCTGCAGAATCCAATTGCTCCAAAGAGAAGTATCTCCTTCAAATTAATCTTTTAATATTGTGATTGCTTTCTTCTTTCCTCAGGTGAGCATTTTTGTGCACCCCCTATGTTTATTTGTTTTGTTGCTTTTGTTTTTCCCTGCAGTCTGCCTAGTGATGTAATGAAAGCCATATTTGCAGTTGGAGCCAAGTCTGATGATGGCTGGGAATTCCTCCTGAAGATGTACTTCTCTTCAGTTTCTGAAGCAGAGAAAAGCAAAATGATTGAAGCCTTGGCCAGTACAGAAGATGCCAGAAAGCTGATCTGGTACGAAGGATCCAAAAAGTTGTATGCTGTGTAAATTACAAGTGATAAAATCTTCTTGGAAAAGTGCATTGCCTTTTTTCTATTGTTGAAGAAATTTCTGATTGCTAAAGAAAATCTATCCAAATGTTTTGCACAGACTTCCATACACATGAAGAACCTCATATTTTTTACTTAAAAAAAACTTAGGTAACAGAGCAGCACAAAAAACCGAATTCTGGATAGGCGTAAAGAGAAAACAATTGAACTTAAAGGCTTTGCACTACTGGTAACACAAAATTGCAGATTTTGCAGTGCAGGTGACAAAATTGCAGGCTGTTCTATAGAACCTTGAAAGATTGCTATATCTTTATAATAAAAATAATAACTAGCTGAGGTACATTTTTTGTTTGGGATTTTTCCTCTTCTTTTTTCCCTTTCTTTCTTTGGGTGAAAAATTTGAGTTTACATTATGTTCCTCTCTGTAGAATGAATCTTAATACTGCATGGAGAGCACAAACTTGTCCTGCTAATTTAGTCTTCAGCTTCCCTCTCCTGCCTCTTCAATGTATTTTTTTTTCTTTCACAAGTTATTAGAATTTACTTCATCTTTTCCAACACCAGTGAAAATTCAGGTACTTGGATTAGAACTAAGGTCACTCTGATTTTTGGAAATTAAAGCTAAGTAAATACAACTGTTGTAAGAAAATGTACTTTCTTACATCATTTTTCTGGAAAAAATTATTTCTTCCAGATGCCAGAAGTTGCTTGCTTGATGTATTATCTTTTCCAGCTAATTGAGGACCTTCAGGAAACCCATGTGAACATATGAATAGATGTTTTTTTCCTGTCTCTTTGCATATGCTTTATCTCCTAGGTTAATGCAGAACAGTCTTGAAGGAGAAATCATCAGGTCACAGGAGCTTTCACATATCATAGCAACTGTTAGCCAGAGTTTGCCTGGATATTTGCTGGCCTGGGACTTTGTCAAAGAGAACTGGGAAAAGCTTACACGAAAGTAAGGCTTTTGATGCAGCTGAAAGTATTTGCAGTTTCACCGCAATGAGAGGATGACTGCGCTAGACTTTGTCTAGCTCACAGTGGCAAAAGCATCTGTTTGTTTCTTTCAAACAAGAAAATAAATAGTAGCATTCATATAAGAAGATTCATATTAAAATTCTAAATAATGTTTTAAAATTAGAGTTTACAAATACAACTTGCTACATGAAATTTGAAGTCTCAAAAATCATCCTAGAGCCCCAGAGTAATTCTAAACAATCATGATCTTAATTTCTCTTGCAAGGTTGCTGTCTCTAAGATGATTGGTTCAGTTGCAAGATATTTATGCGAATGAAATGGATTCAAAAGGACACCCAGGGAATTAATTCAGCATTTATTTTTTCTGAATTGTCACAGCATTCCTAAAACCAAGTAACTAATATTTTCCAAGTACTAAACAAAAAAGGAGAAATAGTAGAAAAGAATGCATATATATTCCAAAAGTGCATCTTAAAGTGTCTCCAAGCTGAAAATATTTGTTTGTCTTTCAGATTCCACCTAGGCTCATATACTATCCAGAATATCATTAGCTGGTCAACTTCTCAGTTTGCAACAAAGGCCCATCTACTTGAGGTTGGTGGCTCAATCTACCAGAAAGGGATATTTTTTAATGCCAGTGCTGTTTTAATTGAATTGAAGGGTGAGGAGAACACATTTTCACATGTTATTTATATCCTTGACACCCTGTTGTGAGTATATATATCAGTTGCATTCGCTATTTCACTCATGGCAAATATATACATAGGCACTGGAGAATATATACAGAGTCTGTGACAGAGCTATGTTGCAGAGTTGAACGCAGTTATTGGTTTATACTGTTGTGTTTTCCTGTGCACTGGAACACACTGTCTCACAAAATAATGATTTAATCGATATGTAATTTTGGTCTAGATTTTGTAAACAAGCTATGCTTTCTGTATCTCTGAAATGTGATACTGTGCCATAAAAATTGCTTTATGCTGTTTTTTTCCATCAACCATCCCAAAGAGTTATTGTGGAAGTTGAGCATCAACCAAGAGTTGTTTAATAGCTTTTAGAAAACTATGTTGTCTTCCCTAACAAGGCCTTGAAGCTAATGTATCAAGAATGATTTACGGTTTAGTCTAATGTTTTCATTCAGATAATTTGGTAGAGATAGGTATTAATGGTTTGATCTGTAGTATCTTAAATGTTATCTTTGACAGTTTTAGTGATGATTGGGTATGGGCGCTGTTCCAGAATGCTGAAGAGGGTTGCTTGCAATAAGCAATTCTTTGTCACAGAATAGGACTCCTTTTCCAGAACTCTGCATACTCTCTGTTGGCTTTGTGATATGGTAAATGAATGTCTGTTTATTGGTGAAATGATATATTGAAACCAAATGAGTTATTGCTGCTGGATCTGTGAAAAAGGCTTTCTTGCATTTTGGGAACTCCTTTGAGAGGTGTGTTTACTGCATAGATACAAACAATTTTCAAAAATGGATTTCCTGCAACATGTGTATAGCCTTTGCTGATGAACCTATTTGTCTGGCTAGTGCTGATTTTAATTAAGATTGTCTTTTTCTTTCTTTATTCTTGCTATGCAGGTGAAGTCATTTTTTGAGTCAAAATCAGAGGAGAGTTCTCAATTGCGTTGCGTAAAAGAGGCAATTGACACTATTCAGCTCAATATTCAGTGGATGGATAGAAACTTGGCAAAGCTACAAGTACTGGTGTAGTGCATATAATACGGTGCTGTGTCAGCCATTTAGGAGCTCTGTGAGCAGTTACTGTGTTTCACTTGCAAAAGCCAGGGTGAAACCTGGCATTACTGCAACATTGCACTGTTAAGGAATCTAGATAGCTCAGGGCATGTCTCCGATGAATTTTTATTTTCCTTGAAGCATTTTGAGCAATATATAAGTATTTACCCTGAAACTGTTTTCATCTATAGACCAAACATCTGCACAAATGATTATATGTGAAACCTACGCCCTTTCATTTGCAGTTGTATTATAGTTTCTTGGCTGTGCATTAATACTGACAGTTAGGTAAGAAAGATAGAGTTACCGTGAACTGTTAATTCTTTGCAGACTGCTCATTTAGCAGTAGATTTTTTGTTAATGCAAAACTGTATGCGGTTTCCACATTTGTAGATACAGAAGCTGTTGTGAAACAGAATTATATTTCAGATATGTAAGTAGTAGTGAATGTTACAAAGTTCAAGAGGCAAAATAAATACAATTCCAATTTGATTTAAGTTTGGATTTTTTATTTTCATGGTGATCTTTAGGAATTACACATAAAAAGATAAATCTTACGTTAATAGTATACATTTGATATATAAAAGTGGCTGGATGGTAGTATGGAAAAGAAGAAACAGATAGCAAAAACAAGCATTTTAGAGTTGGGATTTTCAGAAACACTGGTGTGACATTGGAACTTCTACTCTGAATTTATTAGTTTTGAGAATCGCATCATTAAATCATCGAACTTTAACTGATTTTGCTGTATTGGTCTCTGACGAACTGCACAAAATTGTATTTTTTCAGATTTAACAGGTTCATCTGTTAGGCTGATACTGATTTGTGCCCTTTTGACTCATTTCACTTGTTGCAGAGGGTTCGCAGTTGATTAGTCAGTCACTTCATTTTTTAAACTTCTGGTCTTTCATTGCCTGATAATTCACAAATCACAGTGTAATTTGTCATCATTGCTCTCTTCGTGGCATTAGGTTTAGGAAAGCACCTATTTTAGATTTTAATGATTTGCTTTTCTACTATTGTAAAAAATCTTGTGAGACAAATCCTCAAAGTCTTATAAAGAATAGGAGCTAAAACCCTAATGTGCAGCACTATTAAGATGAAATACCTGCAGTGCAAACTAGGTCTTTCAGAAGTGGTGAAAAAAGCCATTTTGGAGGTATAGTATATGTAGATACAGAAAACATGCAAGAGGAGACATTCTTTTTTATCTTTTCATTTCACTGCCAATGTATCTTTTGTGGATTCCTGCAAGCAGATTTAGAACTGTTGTTAAATTATGGAATGAAAATTGCAATTAGGTATATTATTGGAGTTTTTATACTATCATGTGTTATTACTTTGATTCTTCCTTTATTTTAAATCTTTGAAATTCTACAGAAATACTATTTCCATCTTTGAATATTTGTGTGTATATATCTGTGTGTGTATGTATATACACATATATATGCCATGTCATAGTCACTTCTTAAATTAAATTAGAAGTCAGTTGCAAACTTCCACTTTAAATCCCTGTTGTCCCCTCACATGTATTTCATCCCTGGTGACAGTATTGAGTCTTAAAAAATTTAAAATCAAAACTGTGGAAGAGGATCCCATCTTCCGATTTCCACTCTGGAATTTCAAAAATTTACTATTCTATTAAAATGCTTTATTAACGGCTATGAAGCAATAACATGGAGCTGAGTTTTAGACAGGAAAGTGTACCAAGAAAACCTGGAAAGTTGCGAAGTTTTTTTCATTTTACCATTTGTTGCATATGCACACTTTTATTACATCAGTAGTAGAGGTTTTAAAATTGCTTTTCTGTTAAGGAGTCTCCAGCCCTATTAATAAGTTGTACTGGAGTCAATTCCTCCTTCCATGAAAAATGCATAAATATAATTCGCCTTTTTTTTAGTGTCTTGGGAATTGATGAAGGCTGAAATGGCTAAGACCTGGTGCAAGGTAGACAGCCTTTGCTGGCAAGGCTCATGTTGGACATGGGCTTAGGGCTGGGTGAGGGTCAGGAAAAGCGTAAGCTGTCAGTGCAAGATGAAGAGCAGAAACCAGGGTTAGGAGGGCTATGAAAAAGCCTCCAAGGGAAGGTGAGGACTGCCACTCCACTCTTAAAGCCAGAAGAAGTTGGATGTCTCATTAGCTGGATTCTGGTTAGGGCTAGTGTGAGTATGGCTAGCTAGTATGGCTAGTTAAGCTTAGCCTTAGGTGCAGGACAAAAACTTGAACTGTTCAAACTAACCCAGGTAATGCAGGATTATGGAGTTCTTTGTATAACTAAGTAGTACTTAGTAAACGAGACTACCCGCTGTAGGACACCAAGTGTTAGGGGCTGTACAAAATGCAGACTAATAGGCTGAAGTGTTGTACGCAAATGTTTCCTTGGATGCCTTAGGAATCGACTTAATGAGCTAGCCTTAGCAATACTAGATGAATGACTACAGAATTTAAAGATACAGTGGGACTTCTGAAAAAGGATGCGTCATTGGGGCAGGGTTGATTTGGGAGTGAAGAGCCATGTGACAAACCAAGCTTGGCCACTCCAGAGGGGTGTGGCTCCCTTCAGTGTCTTTCATGCTATTGGCACAATTGTCCAGCAGCATCCTTTCATTGGTGGTGCAGCTCCTCAGCTCAGAGGCTATGCAAGGACAGAGTAGCCACACAGGGCTTGATCCTTCACTTCATACTGTCTTTCACCTCCTCTTCAGCTCCAGATCTCCGAACTCCATTGCTGAAGCTCTGGGGTGGCAAGAGGAGAAGGCTGCTCTCATCAGCAGCTGCAGAAAGCATTCCAGAGAGCAGAAAGGTACTGCCAGTGTGAGCACTTCACTCCCATTGCCGCTGGCAGCAGGGATTTACCTTTCCATTTCTTTGCACTCAGCATCTTTAGCCTCTTTCATACAGATCTCATCCAGCTCAGAGAACAAGTCATGAGGGATGTGTTGCTTATCCTACTTGGTCCTGAGGATGAACTGTACCTACTGGGGTGGGGTGTCTGGGGATAGAAGATAAAGCTACATCCTGTTACTGTGGCTATCATGCTCAGATTCAGAGTGGGCATCAAGAGGTGCACCAGTTCAGCCATTATTATTGGGCTTGCCCAGAGCCATGGAGGAGAAACATCTGTTTCACCTGTGCATAAGGATAGACTGCTTTCTTCCATCACACTTCGATTTTTAAGGGAAGGATCCCTCTAAGGAAGATGCATTTAGCTAGATTACGCACTTAAATTGCCTTAAATTTAAAAAAAAAAAAAGTCTGGAAAAAGGTCATCTTGCTAGAAAATGCCACTTTCCCTCAGAAGAACAGCTAGCCACATGGACCTGCCTGCAGAAGACCTCACATAGTGCTCACATAGCCCCAAGGAGATTAGAGAGTGATATGGATTGTTACAGTAGTAGTCCTGCTCTGTTGAAGCGAAGTCCTCCTCTTTCTGATGGTTCCAGCTATGGGATTCATGATGCCAGTGGCTGTGCCTGACCAGTGGTATCTGCACACATTTGCACAGGATTCAGAGGCCTGTGCTTTTGCTCTTGATATTGGGGAGCCAGTTGATGCAGAAACCACAGTTAAATGCGTGCATCCATCCAAGGAGGAAATGCCAACTTGGTTTCATTTTCACTGTATCCCTCAATGGTGCACACCTGTCCTTTCTTCCAAGTCCATTTTGCTCCAGCTTCGCAACAAGTGCTGGCAGCAACGTTCCTGAAATTATGAAACCTCTTCTCAAATTTCAGCTTTGGCTGGACAACTCAGATTTGTTCATGATGCAGCAGGTTTTTTTTAAATCTTTGCATGGCACAAGGTGACAAGATCGAATCAGCCCCATGATAATGAACTCAAGGAAAAAAAAAATCACAGACCATCTGTAGCCATCACATCATTCATCTGACCTCTCCGAGTTAGGAACAGCCTCTGTGAGAAATCAAACTATGAATTATCCAGCCTTGTAGTGAAGAGTCACACCAGAGCATCTAGGGAGGCTTTCCCCCTTGGTTTAAAAGCTGTAATATTTTTAAAAGCCTGTGGAAATAACTGTATTTATTCATGTAGTATCATGACACATTTTGCTGCACGTGCTGTAACACTGTGCAACAGGCGTAGGGACTTTGTGCAATGGACAAACCCACAATAGTGGTAGCCCTTCTACCAGGATCTCAGCAGAGAGTCCCCTTCCTATTTCTCATACTGAATATTGATGGCATTGCTCATCATTCCCCGGTTAGTTGCTGCTTCTTCATCTGTATAGCAGGGGGAAGATACAAGCTGAGGCTAGGTGTGTACAGCTCTCTTACGTCTTCCCAGGCATCATCCACCCCTGCGTCCATGCAAGTCCATAACCATCACACCTCAGCATGGCTTCTCCTCCAGGCACAGTTCTAAAAGCACAGTCTTGTAATTTTTTCCCATACCCATATAAAACAGCCTATAACATCACCTATATTGTATGCAGTGGGAATCTGAAAGTATTTATTACAGAGGGAGAGGCTGAGTTTCAGACCAAAAATAAATTTCCTGCCCTGTTCCTGCTCTTCCTAAGGGAGGAAAAAGGGAGAGCGGGGTGGGGTGGGGGGCCGAGAATTTCCAAAGTGGGGGAAATAGCAAACCGAAGCAAAACCAAAAACCTGCAGTTTTGACCACAGCAACTTTCGGTGTCCAAAGGTGACACTTGCAGGCCTCCCTAGATCACACTTGGCCACGGGATGTGGCCATCAACAGCAAAGGCCCTCAAGAAGCTGCAGTGGTGAAATTTCAGCCACAGAAGATTCAGGCTTCCCTTAGTGCAAACACACTTTCCAAGAAACCTTTGTCCTCTTTATTCTCTTCTTGTCTCTTTTTTTCACTTTCTTCTCTTTTCTACTCTCTTTTTTTTTCTCTTTCTTTTCTCTTTTTTCTCTTCCTAATTTTTCTCTTTTTCTCTTTTTTCTTTCCTGTTTTTCTCCCTTTGTAAAAGCCAAGGGCCTAGACCTAGCTCTGCCCACTTGGTCTGAAACGCCACTGCTGGCACTGCATGAAGAGCATTTCTACCTTAACAGCCAAAGAACTGCAGCAACAAACTGAAGTAAATATTTTTGTTTCTCTTTTCCCCTGTAACCAAGGCAGGGGAAGGGGATTACCATATTTACTGAGTTCAAAGTAACAAAACCCCAGCCAATCTCACAATGAAGTCCAACTGCAGCTTGAAGGCAGACAGCCTGGAGCCTAAGGCATGCTAGGGAAGGATTGATTGGCTGCAATTCAGGCAGCAGCAGACCACAGCCTTTTCCTTCTGGGGCAATGCCAGCTGATCCAAAGGCAGCCTCAGTGCCAAAGGCCCACTGTCCTGCCCACACTCCTCCTCCACATATGTGCAATGGCTGATGGTGACTTAATTGCTGTAGAAATAAAGTGGTCTGTTTTCACAGATAACCATGTTTGCTGTCCCACTCATTCTCCTGTGCAAGGCAAGACGTCCCTGAGCTGGGATCTGCAAAATGCAGCTGCGGGCAGGCGAATCAGGCACTAAGGGAAAGGGTAGCTCCAAATAGCTGGAACTGTGCCCACTCAGAGAGGAGGGCAAGGGTGCAGTGGAATAAAGGAACACAGGTCCTAGGGGCTTCGAGGTCTTGGGGACAGCAGCTGGAAATGCAGTGTCTTAGGCTGTTGTCATCTGATCCTTCTCTGTGTGTGCTGTTGAGCACACCAGGGAACTTGAAACTGAACTCTGGATATCTGGGCAGGAACCTTCCATCTCCTTGGTCCTTCCTGAATTTCATCAAAGTAAAGCTAAGAAAATTGGAATTCGGTCATCAAAGAGAGGAACTTGTTGGAAGTAACTGAAGTGGCAGTCCAATGCACAGCCTCTGCTTCTCAAAATAGGGGTAAGCTGTTTTTAGTGGTCCAATGGAAATAACTAAATAAACAGGCTCAGCTGTAAAGGTGCTCTGGCTCCTTGAAGGAAAATTACTTTTAATTAGAGTTCTTCTTAGTTAGTTTCTAAACAACACCAAAAGAGCTTGGGCCTTGAGACAGTTACGTTTGTTTAGTTGACTTTTCTGTCTCAAGCAAAGCAAGTAAAAACAATGTCACAAATGGTTTTTAAAAATCAGAATGTGTGTTGCTTTTACTTGTTACTGCAAATTCTGTAGGAGTTTTGGATGACAAGCAAAATCCTGTATCATTAGCACAGTACGGGCACAGGTTGCCTAGAGAAGCTTTGGGTCCCCCATTCCTTTTACTATTTGAGGCCAGCCTGGATGGGACTCTGAGCAACCTGGTGTAGTGGAAGGCATCTGGGTGTATGGCTGGGGTTTGAAATGAGTCGATCCCTAAAGTACCTTCCAATCCAGACCTTTCTGTGGTTCTGTGCCTTTACACTGCCCTTCCCCCCTACCTCCAGAGGCCAGCACAGTGGCTGGAACATGGAACCAATCCCTCTATGACATCAGCCCCGGGGCCAAGGGCACTGTGGCAGTGCAAATTCTGTGACCACTACGTTGGCAGCTGCGCTGGAGGTGACAAGCCCTCTCTCTTTGCAGCTGACTTGTATCTCTGACAGCAATGATTTTGTTGTGCATCCTCATGCTACTGGCTTTGTGCGGGCCTGCACATGCCACCTGTGGGTAAGTAGCCCCAGGCTCTGAGGGGGCCCAGGCAAAGGCTTAGGGGGTTCCCTGTGGGTGCCCACTTGCCATATGTGGCCATACCAGTTTTCAAAACCCTGGGTGGGAGTCTCAGTTTATCATCGGTGCCCAGGCTGCTGGCACCACTTGTCTGCGGGGCTAAAGCAGAAACGGGTAGATGTATGCACGCCCCAGGCAGTTCCCTGACCCTGCTGGGTTTGCAACCAAAGCCTTGTGGGGAGGGAAGCTGGCTGACCTTCAGCATGGCAGCAAGCCTTTGCATGGGACAGTAATGACTTTTTACTTACAGACAGACCTGTGGGCTCCGGCCCATGGGCACTACCTTCAGCTCATCACGTGTTGTGGGCGGCACAGATGTCATGCCAGGGTCTGGGGCCTGGGCTGGGATTGCCAGTATCCGCTGCGTCTGGAAACCACCGTATTCTGTGCATGTCTGTGGAGGGACCCTCATCAGTGCGAAGTGGCTACTCTCAGCTGCCCACTGCTTTGTCAACATGACAAAGTAAGGAGGACCTGGGCATGGGGGTATCCCCATACCACATATGCTATTCCCGTCCCATTTCCTTGCATGTGCCTAATGCCAGGACATTGCAGGGCCCAGCTGAGGAACTGCTCAGGGAGAAGACTGGGCTCATGCCACTGCTTCCTAGCAGCCTCCAGCTTAACATAACTCAAGCCTACTTTCGTTCTCTGTAGTGCTGTTTGCCTCAGAAAGCAGAAGGCAGTCTACTCCCCCTCACTCCTCTCTCCATCTGCCTTCCAGTCCCATCAGCGAGTGGGCCATCGTGCTTGGGGCCACCTCATTAGGCCAGTCAGGCCCTGATGTGGAAGTGCGCCGGATTAAGCGGCTGATCATTCATGAAAAATATATTCCTGATATTGAGCATAACGACGTCGCCTTGCTGGAATTGGACCGGCCAGTCCGGTGCGGCTCCTCCATTCAGACAGCCTGCCTGCCTGGTCCTGGAGTGAAAGTGTCGGAGCTGAAAAACTGTTACGTTGCTGGCTGGGGTGACAGAATTGTGAAATGTGAGTTCCCATCCTGAGGCCAAGTTTGGCCCACCAGGGAGAGATGGCTGGGGCTTCCTGACAGCAGAGTCCAAAATGAGAGAATGAGAGTTGGGCTGTGGGACATTTGCCTCTGGAGAGATGGGCATGGCCTGCTGCCCAATGCCAGACAGCAGTGGCACAGCAATCCCAACACTTCTCTAGAGGCAGCCAAGCCCTAGGGAAGGACTTCAACACACAGACAGGCCAGGAGAATGGGCAAGGAGCTGCTGGGAGCTCATTCCTTTCTCTGCTCACAGCTTCAGGTAGAGATATTCTGCAGCAGGCCAAGGTCCAAGTCGTTGATAACCAGCTCTGCAACAGTAGCGAGTGGCTGCAGGGGTACATCCACGACTTCAACGTGTGTGCTGGGCAGGGCGGTGTTGGCACTTGCCAGGTAGGAGTGTGCTATGTGTCCCCCAGCCCCCAGCAGTGTGGGCTGCCCCATCACACCACCAAAGCACAGCCCAGCATGTGCTTTCCTGGGCCAGTCACTCTCCCACCCTCAGCTCTGCACTGCTGCTGGAGCTTCCACCCCCTTTCCCATCTGTAGGTCCTTGCTCTGTGAGGTCCAGATGCCAACCCTGAAACATCCAAGCACAGGGGAGACAGAGAGCCCCACCTTACAGGCCCCTAGCTTGCTCCCAAGGGTGTCAAGGTTCCGCAGGTTCCAGCACTCCAGCAGAGCCTTGCTCTGCCAGGAGTCCAGTTCTGGCAGGGGCTGGGAGAGTAAAGGAGTCAGCTCTAATTGCTGACAGGAGCACACAAAAGCACCTTAATCCTCTCTGCTCTGCTCCAGGGTGACAGCGGCGGTCCTCTTGTCTGCCAAGATAAGCGTGCTGGCTTCTTCTGGCAAATTGGTGTGACCAGCTGGGGAGTAGGCTGTGCCAGACCTAAACGGCCTGCAGTCTCCAGCTCCACTCAGTACTACTACAACTGGATCCGGACTACAATGGGAATAAGGCCAGTAGCACCAGTTACTCCAGCACCAGCACCAGCTTACACCTCAACCCCCCTGCAGACGCTACCTCCAAGACCAACGCAACCCTGTCCATTTCCACGTGAAAAGCTGCTGCAATTCTTTAATCTGCTGAGGGATATCTTGCGGTACCTAAAGGGAAAAATGTTTTGAAAAGCAGAATGGACCAGCTGCAGTTCAGGCTATAGTAGACCATAACCCTTTCCTTCTGAGTTATATTAATTTGAATTTCATTAAACTGAATTAAATTTTAAATTGTAAGCAAAAAAAAAAAAAAAAAAAGACCTGTATTTTCTGCTCTGACAATACTCTGAATCCAAATTCTATAAAATCCTGTTGGCTTGATCATTGCCCAAGCAGCCCTGAACTCAGGGATCCCTTCATCATTTAGGAAGAATTTGGCTTCACACTCCCTTCTGTACAGATCAATGCCTTCTCTACAGATATTGATACATCTACAGTGGAAAAGTAGTATCTGGCACCTTAAATCTGCAAAAACAAGTGCAAGAAACAAAACACTAGGAAAACAAGAGAAAGGGGAAAAAAAGGGTGCAGATATTGCCCTGTCATTAAGACTGTGAAGCCCTTCACTCTCTCCTCTGTGCCCTAAGGATGACTTTTGTCTCTATCAGATGGTAACTGGGTTTTTTGACCAATGTAGAAACCTAAGCAGTAAAGAGTTAATGCATTGCTATGCCCTAAACACCAAAGCAGACAAGTTCTAACAGGATATGCCTGGAAAGGGGAGCTGTATGAAGGTAAGGCAGCACCATTCTGGAGCTGAATTTCCTGTTCCAGTCCATGGTGACCACACAACATAAAGAACAGCTTAAGTGCAGGTGTGGGGTCAAGAAGCAAGCAAAAACAACAGAGGGAGAATCAAAGCCACCAAAAAACCCCCAAAGCCCCCTAGCCCATTTCAAGAAAAGTCCAGTATACTGGGCTGCACATGCTTACTCATTTGTATGAAGAGTGAGGAACCTAATCCCAGAATGGGTGAAATTTACCTCTAAAAATATACCACCACAGAGGCTGGGTGGCATGCTCTCAGGACCCTGGACACCTGTTGGCTGGATCAATGCCAGACCCAGACTGTGATCTTCTTTCCTCTCCTACCTGATTTCTCTTTCCTTTCTTTTTCTCTCTTTTCCTTTATTCTTTTGTTCGTTTTACTTTTGAAAGATAGTGGCAAAACATATACCAATTGCCATACTGAGTGTGTAGTTTGTTAATGAAAATTTGTGAGGTTTTTTTGGACTCTTTTGCTTTTTGTAATTTTTTTTTCATCTGTGAACATGTACAAATCTTGGTTCCTCCCTTCCACATAGGAGTGGGATGTAACACCAATGCACAGACACTCCAGGGAAGACAAGAGCTGTATCTGCCTTCTCCAGTGCCAAGCCCTGGGCAAAGGATCAGATGCACATCTCACCTTCTCACAGCAGCAGTCTGTTGCATCAGCACATCTGGTTATGGTCCAATTACTGACACGTGCCTTTACCTGAATTAAGGTACAGGTAACACCATGTGCCAAAGCCAATCGTATGAATTTTATTTAACAGTAAACATGAGGTACAGAGATAGAAATAGGAAAGAGAGAAGGGCTAGAGGGAGAGAAAGAGTGAGACAGTTTAAGTAGAAAGCTATCACTTGGATCCAGAAAGTATCCTGTTAAATCTTTCTTCACCCTGGTCTTCTTGCTGGTGTAGTTCCCCAAGATGTTCAAAACTTTTTGCTATTTATACATTTTAGCAAACAAAGGAATTAAAGCTCATTGGCTACAGAGTTACCCTCTCAGAGCTGATTTTCAGCAGAGTGGCTGAGTTGGCTTTCTGTGTGGATTCTTTCTGTCCAGTATTGTTGCTCCTCCAGTATCTATGTTTTCCTCCCACTAGTCTGAGATAAGATCCAGACAATCTCACTTCACATTCCTCTCATGTAGGTTAACTCACAGCCCAAGCATCACAGAGGCATGTTCAGGGCAGGGGAGCTTCAGTCGTCACAGCAGTTGGCAAACAGTAAGCAAAGCCTTTTGGTGATCTTAATCCAGCTTGGAGGGGCAAGGAGAACCTCCATTCTTTATTGGACAAGGGGGAGAATACAGTTAGCAAAGATGAGGAAAACGCTGAGGTACCTATCATCTTCTTTGCTTCGGTTTTCAACAATAAGACAGGTTGTCCTCAGGACAACTGGCCTCCTGAGCTGGTAGATGGGGACAGGGGACAGAATAGCTTCCCCTGTTATCCAGGAGAAGCAGTTAGTGACCTGCTGAGCCACTTAGATGCTCACAAGTCTATGAGACCAGACAGGATTCATCCTAGGTGATGTGGGAGAAGGTGGAAGACCTCACCAAGATGCTTTCCATCATTTACCATCAGTCCTGGGTAACCAGATGGCTGGGTTGGCCAACATGATGTTCATCCATAAAAAGGGCCATAAGGAGTACACGGAAAATTACAGGCCTGTCAGCCTGACCTTGGTGCCCAGTAAGGTTATGGAACCGATTGTCTTGATAACAGAGCACCTACAGGACAGCTGAGGGATCAGACTTAGCCAGCATGGATTTAGGAGGGGCAGGTTGTGCTTTGACCAACCTGATCTCCTTTTATGACCAGCTGACCCGCCAGGTAGATGAAGGTAGGCTGTGGATGTTGTCTATCTGATCTTCAGCAAAGCCTTTTACACCATCTTCCATAGCGCACTCTGGAAAAGCTGACAGCCCACAGCTTGGACAGGAGCACTCTTTGCTGGGTTAAGAACTGGCTGTATGGCCAGGCCCAGAGAGTGGAGGTGAATAGTGCTGCATCCAGATGGGAGCTGATCACTAGTGGAGCCTCCCAAGGATCAGTGATGGGACCATTCCTGCTGAATATCTTTATTAATGGTCTGAAGGAGGGGCTTGAGTCCACCATTAACAAATTTGAGATGACACCAAATTGGGTGCAAGGATTGATCTGTTAGAGGGTAGGAGAGCTCTGCAGAGGAAACTGGACAGGCTGGATAGTTGGGCTGAGATGAGATTTAACAACATGATATTTAACAAGTTCAAGAGCCAGGTCCTGCCCTTGAATCACAACAACCCCCTGCAGCACAACAGGCTGGGGACAGAGTGGCTGGACAGTGCCCATGCAAAAAGGGACCTGGGGTACTGGTGACAGCCGACTGAACATGAGCCAGCAGTGTGCCCTGGTGGTCAAGAAGGCCAAAGGCATCCTGGCCTGTATCAGGAATAGTGTGGCCAGCAGAAGCAGGGAGGTCATTCTTCCCCTGTACTCCGCCGTGGTGAGGCCACACCTTGAGTGCTGTGTCCAGTTCTGGGCCCCTCAATTTAGGAAGGACGTTGAGATGCTCAAATATGTCCAGAGGAGGGCAACAAGGATAATAAATGGTCTGGGACACAGGTCCTATTAGGAGCAGCAGAGGGAGATGGGGTTGTTTAGCTTGGAGAAGGCTCAGGGATGACCTTATCAAGCACCGTACCTCCCTAGAAGGAAGATATAGCCAGGTGGGGGTCAGTCTCTTCTCCCAGGCAACCAGCAACAGAAGAGGACAAAGTCTTAAGCTGTACCAGGGGAGGCTGGGAGGAGGTTGGGACTGGACATTAGGAAAAAAATTTTCACAGAAAGAGTGATTTTGGGCATTGGAATAAGCTTCCTAGGGAGGTTGTGGAGTCACCATCCCTGGAGGTGTTTAAGGAAAGACTGGACATGGCTCTTAGTGCTGTGGTCTGGTTGACAAGGTGGTGTTCAGTCATAGGCTGGACTCAATGATCTCAGAGGTTTTTTCCAACCTAGTTGATTTTGTAATTGGTGTTTAAGGCAATTGGCTTTTTAAATCTCTTACAATATCTTACGCAGCTCTGGTCATCAAGGGTGCACAGGTTCTCAGAGCCCCTGAGACTCATAAGCGAGGAGCAAAATCACGCATCTACTCTTCCCTAGAGATCACCTGCACAGGTGATGCTTGACCAGCATACCCAGCTGATGTCTGCAGTTCCTGCTAAGGCCATATTTGTTTTCTGTCCGCAGAGTTTACTTTGTAAGAAGAGAACCTCCCCCTTATAAAAACTGCATTCAGTTAATGATATTTTCTGATTCAAGAGTGAACTTACAACAAAAAAGATAGAAAGAAAGGAAAAATCCAGCCTCCAGAGATTTAATTAAAAATTCAAGACCTCAAAGGTATTGAACCACTTAATTCCCAATATCTGTTTATCACAGACAGGAGCCTCAACCCTCCATTTTCATCTGGTCATGTTTCCAGAGACCATCTTCCCATGCTCTCAGAAAAGTCACAGCTTGTCAAACATGCCTGTAAGGTCTGGAGGGCTGAGTCTCCCTAGGGTGGTAGCGAGAAGGGCACTAGGGCTTGAGGAGTCAGGAGGGTATCCTTCTCCAGGGGCTTGGGCTTCATCTCCCCCTTGGATGAGCAAGGGGCCAAGGTTTCTCCATTTTGTTGCAGTGTGTGAGATCCTTTGGTAGTGTCAGTGATGGGGAGCAGTTTCTCAGGACTCTCTGAATTGCCATGGAGGACAGACAGAGCCAAGGGGACAGAGTGGAGCTGCCCTATTTGCCATGATGAGCAAGAGGGTGTTGCTTATGTGATACCCTGTAGCCATGAGTTCTGCATGGGCTGCATCCTGCGTTGGGCAGAGAAGAAACCAGAGTACCCACTCTGCGGAAGATTGATAGAGTCTGTCAGGTTTTTTCTGCAGGAATAAAAATACCTTGAGTGTGTCATCACACCCCAGGAAGAACCACCAGAGAGACCAGCAGCCAGGCTGGATGCAGGGCTGGATCCAGCGAGAAGGATCTCTTGGCCTCCTGGATGGAAACAGCTGCCAGTGCCTTGCATATGATCTTCAATCTTCTTTTCAAAGGACACTCTCCCCAACTTAGCAGGGGCCTGCAGCACCCTCATGGTGGCTGGCAGTGAGAGCAGTCTTGTATGCCCTGGTCCTCTGTGGTCCAGATGGGTGTAGCAGGGCATCTCACCCCAGAAAAGCTTACCTGTTGCTTCTAGCTGGTGGAATAACAGAACATCTTGCCCCAGAAGAACTTACCTGTTTTTTTGCTAATTGGTGAAAAAATGCAAACATGATACACTGTTGTTGGGGGTTAGGTTTCTTTCTTTTCACCTATAGAATTTTTTCCCAAGAGCTGCTTGGCAACTAATTGCTGGGTACTTATCAGTGCTCAGCTGAAACAAAAAAAGATGGACCCTGGCATCTGGCTGCACCCTTTGTCTCTGGGAGTTTCTCTCGAGGGGGGGAGAAAGACAGGGCTGGAGAGCAGCTTCACTTCTAGTGTAGTCTGCGTCGGGAGCGGACGAAGCTGCCGAGGCTGCCGTTGCTGCGTGAGTTTCTCACTGGCACCACCAAGATCTGATCCTGAAGAGAGCCACTATCATCTGCTCGTGTGCCCAGGAAGATCCTGATTCCTCCTTTTGCTGCCCTGCTGGAGCTGTCTCAGCCCTGTCCCACTGCCTCGGTGCTGTTTTAGAGCTGCTCTGCACCGCGGGCCCGCACTGGCCTCCCTGCCAGACATCCCTGCCCTCCAGTGACCACCAACAGAGCTCCGAACTTCATCCGATCCACCAGCCCGAGATACCCCACCGTTCCACGTACCACGGTTGGTACCTTTTTTTTTAGAGTCCTCAGAGACCAGACTGCCCCAGGTTTTGTGAAACCAAGCTCTGTCAAGGTCCCTAGTTCTGTTTTCGCTATTAATTGCTGTAGTTGTTGTTGTTTGTTTGCCTTGTTACCTATTAGTAAAGAACTGTTATTCCTATCCCCATATCTCTGCCTGAGAGCCATTTTAATTTTTCTAAATTATAATAATTTGAAGGAAGAGAATTTGAATTATCCATCCCAAGAGAGGCCCTGCCTCTCTTTAGCAGATACCTGTCTTCTTTCAAAACCAAGACAGATTTTGACGCCCAACGTGGGGCTTGAGGGCATTGAGAGAAAAAAGGAATAACAGTTCTTAAGTGACCTAATTTCTTGTTCGTTCTTGTTCACTGGATATAGAAACCTTATTAGGTAATGCCATGTGGTCTAACTTATCCTGGTTTGGGTGGCATGTGGTTGTGGCTTTATTTTGCCCATTTGCAGGCCCTTACCTAAACATGGGCCCTATAACAAAAGCTACTGTGGCTGTTATCCAGTTTGTTTTATGGGCTGATAAGGTGAAGAATTCACTGATTTTTAACTTGCTCTGGACAGCAAGCACGTAGATACGTGGTTATCACACACTAAGTGGGTTTATTTGGGGTTACTTTAAGAATGGTACTCTCTGTGAGGAAATGACAGTAAGGGAAGTTTTCCAGACCTTTAGCCAGTTCCTTATGCCTACTCCACCAGTTTTTGAAGAGCTCAAATTTCCTCTAGAAACTAACCAAATGTTGCTGATGATCCTAGCTTATTTAGCTTTCAAAGATAAGGTGAGGTCAATTTGGAGCACGGCACAGACTAGGGATATTGCTGTGGGGCCTGACACTGCCTCAGAGGCTGAGAATGCTGCCATAGAGCCTGGGGCCAATGCCCCAGAGACTGAAGATGCTAGCCAACTGCCTGACCCTGCCCCGCAGCCCACCCCAGAAATGAACCACCCCGATTGTGTAGGGGTTCTAGTGAAAGAGATATGTGAGATAGGCCAGGTGCTGAAAGAATACACTTCCCCAGCTAGTGAGAAGCCCTCCCCTTGCCCTGAAAAAAGAGAATCTGATGGTGCAGCAGTAGAACCCACAGAGGTTACAACTGTCCAGGTTCCAGCTGAACCACAGGGGCAGTCACAACCAGCTGCAGTTGCCCCTGTGGAAACAAAGAAGTGTAAGATGAAATCAGAGCACCCAGGTAATAAGGATAAGAAAAGAAGGCCCTCACAGCCCACAGGGGAACCAGAGGCTGAGATTATCACCGAGTCCCTGACTTATGAAAGCCTACGTAATCTGCAAAAAGATATTGCACAACAGAGACGTGAAGCTTATACAACTTAGTTACTTCGGGTTTAAGACCTTATAAGTACAGGTGTGCAACTGGATGGTGGTGAGGCAAGGAATTTGGGACCCTTGACCCAGGACTCAGAGGTGAATCAAGTATTTGTAAAAGAGCAAGAGCCCCTTCCCCTCTGAGAGCGACTTCTAATGAGTGTAAGAGAGAAGTTTGTCCACAGAGACAAAATGCAAGAACACCATCATAGAAGTCATTAGAAGACCCTTGAAGAAGAGATCCAACAGCTGAGGGAAGTGGCAATATTAGAAGTACTCTTTGGGAGGGGTGGACAGCATGACAATGACCCTGACAAGGTCAGGTGCACAGGGCAGATGTTGTAGAACCTGGCAAGTAAAGGGCCATCTCAATACACCACCTTCATTGCAATGATCAATCCTGATAGCAACCGAGAGACAGTGAGTTCTGTTGCCAACAGGCTCAGAAATTATGAGAGCATGATCAGTGGCCCAATGCAAGCTCAGGTCTCTGCTGTGATTAAGGAACTCAGAGAGGAGATGAGTGAGATGAAAGAGGAGATGAGGAAGAACAGTTCCCATGCGGCACCGGTGCAAGTCACAGGCCCCAGAGCCAGAGCCCAACGCCCTCCAGCTAGAGAGAGAAGATACACCCCAAGGGCTGACCTGTGGTTTTTCTTGTGTGACCATAGAGAAGACATAAGAAGGTGAGATAGAAAACCCACTTCTGCCCTGGCAGCACGAGTGCATGAGCTCAAAGAGAGAAACACTACCCGAGGGGGTCCCACTAAAATGAAAGTAGCCTCAACCTCCCATGACCGAGCCACCAGGTATTATAGAAGTGAAGATGATATGTCAGATCCCCTTGAAAGAACCTCTATGATGTATGCCCAGGAAGGGAATAATAACCAGTGCTAGAGGGGCCCTGCCTCTAGCCAGGAAGAAGCACGGGAAAACTGAGTCTTTTAGACTGTGTAGATTCGATGGCCTGGCACATCAGAGCCACAGAAATATGAAGCTTTGGTAGATACTGCTGCGCAGTGTACCCTGATGCCATCGAGACATGTGGGGGCAGAACCTATTTCCATTGCTAGAGTGACAGGGGGATCACAGCAACTAACTCTAGTAGAAGCCGAGGTGAGCCTGACCAGAAAGGAGTGGCAGAAACATCTGATTGCAACCGGCCCAAAGGCCCTGTGTATCCTGGGCATTGACTTCCTCAAGAATAAGTATTACAAAGACCCTAAGGGACTCAGATGGGCTTTTAGAATAGCTGCTGTAGAGGCAGAGGGCATCAAGAAATTGAACACCTTGCCTGGACTGTCAGAGAACCCATCTGCAGTAAGACACCTGAAAGTAGAAGAACAACGAGTGCCAGTTGCCACCTCGACGGTGCACCGCCGGCAGTATCGGACCAATCGAGATGCCGTGATCCCCATCCACAAGATGATCTGGGAGCTAGAGAGCCAAAGGGTAGTCAGCAAAACCCACTCACCCTTCAACAGCCCCATCTGGCCTGTGCGCAAGTCTGATAGAGAATAGAGACTGACTGTAGACTATCGTGCATTGAATGAAGTGACACCACCGCTGAGCGCTTCTGTGCCAGACATGCTAGAACTCCAGTACAAGCTAGAGTCCAAGGCAGCGAAGTAGTACGCCACTACTGACATTGCTAATGCATTTTTCTCCATTCCCCTGGCTGCAGAGTGCAGGCCTCAGTTTGCGTTCACATGGAGGGGCATGCAGTACACCTGGAACCGACTGCCCCAGGGGTGGAAGCACAGTCCTACTATCTGCCATAGACTGATCTAGGCTGCACTAGAAAAAAGAGAGGCTCCAGAACATCTGCAGTACATCAATGACATCATTGTGTAGGGGAACACGGCAATAGAAGTGTTTGAGAAAAGAGAGAAGATCATCCAGATTCTCCTGGAAGCCAGCTTTGCCATCAAGAAGAGCAAGGTCAAGAGACCTGCCCGAGAGATCCAGTTCTTAAGAGTAAAGTGGCAAGATAGATGTCGCCAGATACCCACAGAAGTAATCAACAAGATCACCGCAATGTCTCCACCGACCAGCAAGAAGGAAACACAAGCTTTCCTAAGTGCCATAGGCTTTTAGAGAATGCACATTCCCGAGTACAGCCAGATTGTGAGCCCTCTCTACCTAGTTACCCGCAAGAAGAATGATTTCCACTGGGGCCCTGAACAGCAGCAAGCCATTGCCCAGATCAAGCAGGAGATTGGTCATGCAGTAGCCCTTAGCCCAGTGAGGACGAGACCAGAGGTAAAGAATGTGCTCTACTCAGCAGCTGGGAACAATGGCCTTTCCTGGAGCCTATGGCAGAAGGTGCCGGGTGAGACTCGAGGCCGACCACTGAGATTCTAGAGCCGAAGCTACAGAGAGTCTGAAGCCAACTATACTCCCACAGAGAAAGAAATCTTAGCCGCCTATGAAAGAGTTCAAGCCGCCTCGGAGGTGATTGGTACAGAAGTGCAACTCCTCCTGGCACCCCGACTGCCTGTGCTGGGGTAGATGTTTAAAAGAAAAGTTCCCTCTACCCACCATGCCACCGACGCCACATAGAGCAAATAGATTGCCCTCATCACACAGCGCGCCTGTATTAGAAACCCAAACTGCCCTGAGATTTTAGAAGTTATTACCAACTAGCCAGAAAGTGAAAGCTTTAGTCTCATGGACGAAGAGGAGCAAGAACAAGTGACACAGGCTGAAGAAGCACCACCGTACAACCAACTGCCAGTAGAAGAGACACAGTACGCTCTTTTCACTGATAGTTCCTGTCGCATTGTAAGCATGAACTGGAAATAGAAGGCAGCTGTATAGAGCCCCACATGATAAGTTGCACAAGCCACTGAAAGAGAAGGTAGATCGAGTCAACTTGCTGAACTCAAAGCCATTCAGTTAGCCCTAGACATTGCTGAAAGACAGAAGTGGCCAAAGCTCTACCTCTACACTGATTCGTAGATAGTGGCCAATGCTCTGTAGAGTTAGCTAGAAAAGTAGAAAAAAGCCAACTGGCAGCGTCGGGGAAAACCAATCTGAGCTGCTGATGAGTAGAAAGACATTGCCACTCGGGTAGAGAAGCTACCTGTGAAAGTCCGCCATGTAGATGCCCATGTCCCCAAGAGCAGAGCTAATGAAGAGCACCAAAACAACGAGCAAGTAGATCAACGAGCCAAGATAGAGGTATCAAAGATAGACTTAGACTAGCAGCACAAGGAAGAGCTGTTCCTAGCTTGATAGGCCCATGATGCTTCAGGACATCAAGGCAGAGATGCCACCTATAAGTGAGCACGAGACCGAGGGTTGATCGGTAGATCAAATACATAGACAGTATTTCCCAGGTTATCCATGACTGTGAGACGTGCGCTGCGATCAAGCAGGCCAAGCAAGTGAAGCCCCTATAGTATAGAGGACGATAGTCTAAATATAAGTATAGGGAAGCCTGGCAGACTGACTACATCACCCTTCCCCAGACCCGCCAAGGCAAGCGCTATGTGCTGACCATGGTAGAAGCCACCACTGGATGGCTAGAGACCTACCCTGTGCCTCATGCTACTGCCCAGAAAACCATCCTGGGCCTTGAAAAACAAGTCCTGTAGAGACATGGCACCCCTGAGAGAATTGAGTCAGACAATAAGACCCATTTCAAGAACAGCCTTGTAAACACCTGGGCTAGAGAACATAGCATCAAATAGATATATCACATCCCTTATCATGCACCAGCTGCCAAGAAAGTTGAATGATGCAATGGCCTGCTTAAAACCACCTTGAAAGCACTAAGTGAGGAGTCTTTCAAGAACTGAGAGATTAATTTAGCAAAGGCCACATGGTTAGTGAACACCAGAGGTTCCACCAACCGAGCAAGCCCTGCCCAGTCTGAGCCCCTGAGAACAACAGATAAAGTTCCAGTAGTACACATGAGAGGTATGCTGGGAAAAACTGTTTAAGTTAATCCTGCCTCCAGCAAAGACAATCCCATCCGTGGGGTTGTCTTTGCTCAGAGACCAGGTTGCACTTAGTAAGTAAAGCAGAAAGATAGACAAACCCGATGCATACCTCAAGGAGACCTTGTTTTAGGGTGAACTACCCATGCCACTGTATCCGTACCCATATCTTCATGTATATATGTATATAATTAAGGTAGTGCATGTATGTATATAGTTTAGAGGTTTAAATTCAATGTAATATGTTAGTATGAGAAAAAATTCGGGGTAGATTAATGTTGGGGGTTAGGTTTCTTTCTTTTTCACCTATAGAATTTTTTCCCAAGAGCTGCTTGGCAACTAATTGCTGGGTACTTATCAGTGCTCAGCTGAAACAAAAAAAGATGGACCCTGGCATCTGGCTGCACCCTTTGTCTCTGGGAGTTTCTCTCGAGGGGGGGAGAAAGACAGGGCTGGAGAGCAGCTTCACTTCTAGTGTAGTCTGCGTCGGGAGCGGACGAAGCTGCCGAGGCTGCCGTTGCTGCGTGAGTTTCTCACTGGCACCACCAAGATCTGATCCTGAAGAGAGCCACTATCATCTGCTCGTGTGCCCAGGAAGATCCTGATTCCTCCTTTTGCTGCCCTGCTGGAGCTGTCTCAGCCCTGTCCCACTGCCTCGGTGCTGTTTTAGAGCTGCTCTGCACCGCGGGCCCGCACTGGCCTCCCTGCCAGACATCCCTGCCCTCCAGTGACCACCAACAGAGCTCCGAACTTCATCCGATCCACCAGCCCGAGATACCCCACCATTCCACGTACCACGGTTGGTACCTTTTTTGTTTAGAGTCCTCAGAGACCAGACTGCCCCAGGTTTTGTGAAACCAAGCTCTGTCAAGGTCCCTAGTTCTGTTTTCGCTATTAATTGCTGTAGTTGTTGTTGTTTGTTTGCCTTGTTACCTATTAGTAAAGAACTGTTATTCCTATCCCCATATCTCTGCCTGAGAGCCGTTTTAATTTTTCTAAATTATAATAATTTGAAGGAAGAGAATTTGAATTATCCATCCCAAGAGAGGCCCTGCCTCTCTTTAGCAGATACCTGTCTTCTTTCAAAACCAAGACAGCTCTCTTGTAGTGAATTATTTTCACACCATGGGAGTAACACTCCCAGCTGACAACAAATATCTTGCTGTGGTAGTGATATCTGGAAAGATAAGCTGGAATTTCTGACGGACAGACGCCTCACCTTACAAACTATAAAAGCTACACCAAGTTTTCACAAAGCAGGAAATCTTCTGCACATTCCCTGGAAATATGTGGGATTTTCCCGCAAAGTAGGGACAGCTGATTTGTGGTTACTCTTCAGAGGTTAAGTGAAAGGATTTGGTATACACTATCATCATTTCACTGGTAAGTTATATCTGACTCCTAATTTATACTTTGCTAGCTTTAATATAGGTACACTAATATTGTGTACTGCTTTATGTAATCTACTAGATTAGCTTTTTGGTTTATACCATGTAGTAAGTAATTCTGATTCAGGCCTTGTTTTGGTTATCTGTTGTCCAATAAATAACTCATTGCATAAATAGACCTGATCTCCCAGCCTTAGAACTTGCAGGTCAGAGTGATTTTAGTTGTGGGCTACCTAAATTTAAACTGTTGCCAGAAATCTGAGTTAAAGGCAGGGCTTGCCTGAAGCTCCCACTTGATCCATGACAATTGTGAGGTCATGGTCCAGATGCTGCAGTCTCTCCTGGAGGAATATACAGAACAGCTGGTTGATGGCACTGTCAATTTCATTGTGGGCCAATGCAATGAGGGGGCCCAGAGGCTGCTGTGCTCCCATGCTGCTGGGAAGGAGGAAAACAGCCGTGAGGCCAGTTCCCATTACACTAGCTCCATCAGCTCCCAGGGAGGGACTCCCACCTGCCATCCAACCCTTGCCAGCAGCCCTGCAGGCTCTGACATGGGGGACCAGTCCAGCACATCAGAAGCTGTCCTCTGTGCCCCCCGCATCCTCCAGCCATCTGTGCCAATTGGTACAGAGCAGGTGCAGCCCCAGAGAGCAGGGGGAAGTGGTGGTGGTAAGTTCCTCTGCCCAGGGTGTTGCCTAATGTCAAAAGAGAAAACCCTTGAAACAGTCTTAAAATAGTAAAGGAACCCCAGGTCTTCATTGGAAACTTCCAAGTGCCACCACGGTCATGGGCACACCTGGCACCAGATTTCTACAATTTTTGTAAATTTAACAAATTAGCATATCTAACAAATATTGTCCTATTAAAAGAGCAGTCAGTTAGGTAATTTCCCCCTGGGTTCTGCCCCACTGGAGTTGTTCCAGGAGCTTTCTTGTTATGTCTTCTAAGTGGAAAACACAGTGTCCTTGCTAGCCTAAAAAGCAAGACAAAAAATATTTCAGGAATGTGTTAGAAGGTTAGCTTACTCTTCTAAAAGGTAGGGACAAAGGGTAGGAAAAGTACTAGATACTACAACCATGTATTAGTAGTTTACAAATCTATGAAAAACATATAGAAAGCAAAAACCTCTAGGCATCCAGGGCAGCAGCCACTGTCCCACTGCTCGTCAGGGCTAGGAATACTCTCACAAGGGGCTCTGGCATCCTCAAAAGAGGAGGGCTGCTGGCCCCAGGATTCTACCCAGCCGTGCAGACAACCCATTTCACTGGCAGAGCTAAAAGGGCTCCAGAACACTTTTAGACTGGACAAAGGAAATACTTTATTTCCCTCACACAGTCTCTGGCTGCTGCTTTCTCCACCTTCTGGTGCCTTTCCCCTTATCCTTGTGCCCCACTGTGGCTGGCACTTGCCTGTTAGGGAAGCAGGCTACTGAGAAACTTGCTGTTGCAATGAGAACTGCCAGTTGAGCTCTGGATGGGAGCCCAAGGCAAGAGGCCATGAACTGCCTACCCTTGGCACAGGAAAGGGCACAGAGACCTGTGGAACTAGGCTGGGGACTGGACACTGAGACCCCCAGATTTTGGTGCTGTGAGGGTATGAAACCCCAGGGGATCCTTTGTTCAGGGTCCCTTCCCAGAGGCACCAGCTGGAGCTGTTGTTACTTAGTTATTGCACCATGAAGCTATTTGAAGGACCTGGATATCTGAGAATCTGCTGTGAAAAGCCTGAGGTTGAGCTGGTAAGGAAGCCTGGTCTGAATGAGTGTGAGGGGTGTAGCTGTGAAGGGGCTTCAGTCCCAGCTCAGGTGGTGTGAATGTGACTGCCAGAGTGGCTCCTGGATGGTCAGATAGGGAAGTTTCCTTAACAGCAGGCTTCAGGGCTGGATCCAGGTGAGACCAGGCTATGAAAGGGCCTGTGGGTCTTCAGAAGAAATCAGTTGGATAGCAGCCTTATGGGGAGAGCGGCAGGGAGGGTGGCATGGCCTGGCTGGAAGGTGCCTGGGCCTTACCTCCCATTTGGAAATGTCAGCCAGCCCATGACTCAGACTCCTGATCCTCCCCCAGACCCTCTTCTGCACAGCAGTGGTTTCAGAGTTGGTGAACTCCACCAGCATCTGGGAAAAGAGAACTGCAGATGAGTCCTGGAAGCAAACACCCACTCCAGCAGGAGCACTGTGACTCCACTCCTGGGCAAGACTTGCATGGTCCCTCAAGGCTTCTTCTGACCTTGAGCAAAGTCTTGGTGGGCACCTGCTCCAGGAGTCCCTTGCATGCCTGGGACAAAGGCCCCAGGCCAATCCTCTTGCAAGGCACATGCCATCCTCTGCAGGCACTGTACTCCAAAAGAGCTTGGTTCAAGCCCCAGGGGAACCGAGTACCCTCCCCATAGCACACTGCCTGCATGGCACTGGGCTGGGGACCACTCACCCAGGAGTGGGCAATCCCTTCCACCTGGGGTGAGGAACAGCACTGTGATGCCCACTCTTTTCACAAGCCAGAACTCAAAGATATCATGCAGCACCTCATTGACTCTGGAGGCAGGAGAGCTGAGCACCATTGCTTCCAGCATGGTGTCCAGAGCTCTCAGGGTCTGCAAGGACAACAGAAAATTGTCACAGTGATTCTGCTGTTCCTCCCCACCCTGGAAGACTGATCTGAGCTCTCAGGGACAGGACAGGATGTACATGCTGCCCGGGAGAAAGACACGGGCAGAGAGTCTGCTAACTGTATATAAATATACAAGTATGAATTTCAGTTTAAAAATTTAATTTATTGCAGATTGCTACAACTGTACTGCCTATATTTAAACTGTACCGCCTACATCTAACAAATATCAGTGTATCTATCTAAATATTCATATACCTCTAACTGTGTAAGTATATCATAATACATCTATAAGTATAACTATATAGAGAGGGATCCCAGGTAGTCCATTTTCACAGGTTTTCCCTTGGTAACTTCCTCTCAGAGAGAGCAGTCCTTCTAGAGAGGTACAGCAGATGGACATCTAGGAAGCAAAGGGAACACTGAGTCAACACTGGACCTTGTTTATGTCTCCCTTGGCAGCACACCTAGCAATTGTACTTCTAACAGATACTATAAAACATGGCCTGAAAGGCAGGCTCCCCCTTGGGAATTTGAGGCCTGCTGTTTAAAGAATAGAATTCTTACAAGTTTTCAAAACTTTTAAGTTTTGAAGTATCCCGATAAAAGCTGCAGCTCTAGCACTGTAAATGGCATCCACAAGAACTTTGAACAGAGACATTCACATCTCATGAAAAGAACCCCAGCGTTGTTTCTTCTCTGTACTGACAAAGAGACCTCAGTCCCTACTTAAATGGTAGAAACTGATGGGCATTGTGAGATGAGTTATTAACTAACATTGTTACCTGTGATCATGAAACTACCTTTTGAAGTGAGTAACAGTTCCTCCAACTCTACCATCAGCTCTCAGCTGATCTCCTTTCTATAAAAGTCAGGCTCAGAGTAGCTGTCTCAGTCATCTCTGAAACCACATAGACTCTCTTCTTACCAGGGCCTTCTGGCTCAAAGGAACAGTTCCCACAGCTCGTGCTGCCAAGTGAAGCTCTCTCTTTCACTGCAATGTTCACAGACTCACTTCCTGACTCACACTGACCCAAAATATTCTCCTTAAAAGAAAAAAAAAAGAAAAAAACCAACCAAAACCAAAAAAAGAAGCAAACCCAAAGATCACTTGCTATTTTCTTGTAATAATTTTTGGGACACAATAGTAACTGTTCTTATTCACCCTGAAAGGACATGTAACACAAAGTTAACACTGTTAACATGGTTTACATGGTAAGTGTTTTAAATTCAGACATTTGCCAAATTGAAACTCAAACTCTTACAAAATACCTATTAATAAAAACACAAAATCAAAAACCAGAATACAGCAAGTGCAAATACATGTCCCCACAGTCTGATTTTTGCCCTTTTTAATGACACTAGCTATAAGAAACAAAAAGAAACCCAGAGGGAGAAATCAAGGAGCCTTCCTAGTTACCACTAGAGTTACACGTATGTTATTACTGAGAGATCTCGCTCAAACCACTGCACAGGTCTGTGTGGTGCAAAACTACACTCATGAGCCATACATTTCTGGCTGTGAATCTCACCCCACCTCATCCAATTACTAAGTCTAATTAATAATTAATAATTTAATAATTATTAAATTATAATATGTTGCTTGCTTTTTGGAGCTCTTCTCTCCCACTCCATATATATTTTGTAGGCAACAATTCACCACATGGGTTTCCATGATTAAGTGGCAAAAATCTCTAGGGTTAAAAACCCCTCATAAATCTAGACAACCTAGTTAAGTTTCTGTTCCACTGAGGAAGTAAAGGCCTGAAGTTAAGTACCTGGAATTTACCTTTAGACAAAAAGGTATTCTCATTATCACCTATTCAAGAATATAAGTCTCTTCTGCAAACAGGCTAGCCATCAGTACCTTGAAGATGAATGATTGTTTAGAGCCTGCAACATTTCCTTCTATTAAGGAAAAAAAGGCTTTTGAAAACTGGTATGTGTGAGTTTACAGAAGACAAAAAGGCATCACACTGGGCAATAGGATAGAGATCATCTCAAAAAAATCACACTCCTCACCTTGAGTCTGCTCTTACTCAAATATTTAAAGGGCAATGCCTGTGTATATTAACAGAAATAGACATCTTTTGATGAAGCTGTATAAAAATATGCAAAAAGGCTGGGTCAATACAGGAACTAAACAGCCAGGGAAGTCTGGGAAGAGCCAGGAGTTAAACAAAGGAGATTTTTAATCAACAGAGGGAAGCTGTAAAACCAAAGACCTAGTAGTCCCTGAACTACTCTTCAACACAGAATAAGCTGCAAATATTTAACCACTTCACATCCAGGACGAACAGCACCCTTCTTATCACATACATAACTCATGAGGACTCAAAACCAAACCACCTCTTCCCCAGGAACTCCTTCACTCACACGCTTAATCCCTCTATTCTTAAGGATGAAATCTGGGCCCTAATTGCCAAAGTCTTCAAAAATGGAAAATATATACTTCTCAAAACACTGTTCAAAAGCTGTCAAAACTGACAAAGTTCAAAGTGCAGGCAAGACAATTCACCTAGTGGGCACTAAGGAAGGAGTCCTGCCATCTCTGTGCACTAGCACAAGGAGGTGCACCTCTCTACCCAGCACTGAACAGAACAGCCTACTCCAGGATGGAGCTTTGTAGCGGATTCATCAGAATATATATCTTTCTGGAAAGACACTGAAGAGGAAGACGACTAATTGTTGCAACACAGAGAGCAGTAGTGGCAGGTTTGCACCAGCTGAGGATTTGCCACCTAGAAACTTAATTGAACTCATCAGGATATTGAGAGGACAGTAAAATAGTAGCTTCAACACATACGCAAACATGGCATTTCAAGTGCCTACATACTAGACTGGTGTCGTACAGCAGCAAGAGATACAGACATCTTTCTTTTCCTTTGTGTTCAAAACCAAAAGGAGAAACTGCATTTGATGCTGTAACAGAATGACTTCTCCCATACCCCTCTCTGCACATGAGACTTATGGTTTTCTACACAAGGATCAGCCAGAGATAGAGCAAAGGACACTCACAACTTGTCAGGTGCCATAAAGTATGAATATGAAGTATGAAGATGCTTTACAGGAACCAAATGTTCATAAATTGTATTTTCCACAGAAAACATAAAATTAGGAACTCCATCTAACCATTTCCCCGAATTTTCAACAAAAATGTTTGCCTTCAGTTGCAATTCTCAAAATACTCTTTAGGATCAAAGACATAACCAAAAAAGCTTCCACTTCATCTACATGAATGAATCCACAATGTGCATTTTTCCCTTGAAAATGAGCACCGGAATTTGGCCAACACAAGCAATGGCCTCATGCTCTGGAATGCGCGACAGTTTTGATTCCCTTCTTTTAACATTTTGCTTTAATAAACAAGCACTTAACTAAAGATGCTTTTACTTTTCAGGCATGTGACGACACTGAAAAGCTCTCAGTGCACGTCCCAGCACCACCATCGAACAGAGTCACCTCCAAAAAGGCAGCCAGTTTAGGGTGGGACAAAGAAACAATCTCCTCGAGCGCCTGAAACACAGTCTCGAGGTCGGCCGGTCCGGGGCCAGCGGCGGCGGGAAGCGGGGCCGGCTCCTCCAGCCGCGACGCACGGGAGAACGCGCGCGCGCCCAACGACCGAACTCCATCGGCCGCGGCGCGAGAGCCGCGCAGGCCCCGCCCCCCGCACGCGCCCGGGTAACCGGGGCCAGCGGGGGGCGCTGTGATCCGCCATCCCTCAGACACTCGGGGTGCCCGTACAATGAACCTCGAGGAGTTCAGCAGTCAGGAATCGTTCAGGCTGGAAGCCACCTCACAAGATCTCTCCTTCAGCCTACTGTCCAAAGCACAGTCATTCATCGGGTCAGACCACGTTGCCTGGGGCTTTACCAGTTAAAGGATGCAAAACCTCTCTGGGCCCTCATTCCACCACATTGTCGTAACTTTCTCCGGTCCAAGCCTCTCTAGCTTCAGCTGATGCCACTTTCCCTTTTATTCTGCCAGGCAGCTCTGTGAAGAGCGTGGCCTCAGCCCCTTGATCCCATCCCATAGCCTCCAGGTGCTTCCAGATGCCTTACAGCTGTCTCTGCTCCAGAGTGAAGTAGTTCTCAACCCACAGCCTCACCTATCAGAGGCAGTGCTCCAGCCCCAATCTTATGCTGGCCTTCCCTGAATTTGTCCTGTTTTGTCAATTGCCATCTTGACCTGTGGATGCAGGATCCATTTGTGGTCTGACAAGTGCCAAGCAGAAGAGATAATACCTTTTGTCCTTGCTGAATTTGATCGGATCCCTTTTAGCTCATTCCTCCCCCCACTTCTGGTACTGGTGGATGGCAGCCCTGCTCTTGTACATATTGATAGCCTCCTCCTCCTCCTCCTCCCTAGCTTATCATCATCTGCCAGCATCATAATGGCTCTCCTTTGCTTTGCCCATTGCCCACAAGTTAAACAGGAAACATCCCAGGTTAGAACCCTGTTGGATTGCACTTGTTGCTAGATATTTCCTTCATAGTTTTGCTGTCAGGAATCACTCTTGGCGTATGCTTTCTGCTGCACCTGGGAAAGCAATGCCTTTCCCTCACCGTGCAGGAAACTGTAAAGTTTAAATCATTAAATTTGTATTTACAACAAGGCTTTTGGTTTACAGTTGGACTTGATCTTAAGGGTCCTCTCCAATACAAATAATTCAATACTGCCATATCCTGGAGTGAAGAATGTCAAGTGCTTAATTCAGGGTAATGAGCAGCTTGTGCCTTTGTGTCACATTATAAGGCATGCATGCACACATCCTTGTCTGTCTACTGAATACAATCACAGTTATGAACATTGTTTAGCTTGTGATTGACAGCAAACATTTGAATGCCCACTCCATTGACTTTTCTTCTGTAGGTTGCAGCTTTGGTAGCTCTCTTTGTATCTAAGTGTCTTAGCAGATGGGCATTGGATTTAACCGACTTTCTTGTGTTTGTACCATGATGAATATCCCCACTTGGCAACACTGAGTTGGTATCTGTTGTTTAGATATTCATATGTTAGAAAAAGGGCGTGCTGAGAGAGCTTGTGTTACATGTGAAATTGCATGTGACACAGAAAATTGAGGGTCATTTACTAATTAACAAAAAGAAAAGCAGTATTTCACTAGGCACAGCCACAATAGCACTGGAGAAGCCACAAAACATATTTATTTGAATTTTTTATTCTATAATACTCTGTACCACTTATATATATAAGAGAGAAGGATTCTACCAGGAAGTAAAACTGTTAATAGAGAAAAATATCCCTTTTAGTTTCCTATTACACATGAACTAGTTGTAATCAGTTTTCCCAGAGAAGATTCTACCAACTTTCTGCAGAGCATGGTGTTGCATTACAGTTTGCTTCTAGTGAATAAGGAAAGCTAATCTAGCAATCCTAGACAGAGTTGTGTCAGATCTATTTTTTGGTATGGCTTACAGATATTTTCTCCCCAATATTTTCTCCTTTTCTTTTCCTTCCTTTCACTACTAAATAAATAACAAAATGTGGTTTGATTTTGGTCTTCCAGCAATTTCTGACAAAATACATATATACACTGGGGATATGAAAGCCTGGAGGATAAATTATATATCTTCTGCTAGTCTGGTGAGGGAAATGGTGAGTGGTATCTCAATCTATTTGTACTAACCACTTCCAACATATTGATTGCCAACAGCAGCAAGTCCATTTGTGTGAAGAAACAGATACTACAAGGCTCAAAGCCAAACTGCTGATGCTTTATTAGCATGACCAGTGACTCTGATTATTTACAGTCATCAAAAGTCAGATACAAATTTTTTATACTTCTTTGGTTATTGCAATTCAAAAGACTGTAAAAGTGGCCACTAAAAAAGCTCTGCCTTCACAGAATCATTTGGAGTTATTTTCAGCTTGGACAATATCCCTGTGCATAAAAACTCCAGGGAAATATTCCCCTCTCACTTACTTGAAGCAAGGAGATTTTTTCCCATTCCTCTTACATCCCTACAGAGCCATGAAATGCAAGGACTTTTGACCCTATTTTGATACTAATAATCCATTTTATACACCGAACTTCCTGAATCATTGCTTCAATACACCCCTGTCACATGCTACTGACTTTACTGCTACCATTGCTGTTCTTTCAAGTGATGAATCTTGTTTCACAAGGCTGTGATGATGAAAATGCATTTCAGAGTCTTTGATAGGAAGTTAATTTATCATTACTTCAGTAAGCACTCGTAGCTGCATAGGGCATTAATTCTCTCTCTTGGTCCTCCATATCAAAGGTGTGGGGCCTTTCCTGAAATACTGCTTATTTGATGAAATGCTGCTAGTTTTCCTTCATGATGATGGGCAACTGAGATGTTATTGTCCAATTTTTATGCTCTTTCCTTTTACATCTAGCCACTGGATCCTGTCAATTACATATACAACTAACATATGTATTTATTTTCTTTACATTTCTAATGGATAAGCATCCTAGGGTTAATATAGAATGGTATTAAATTTGTATGTAACATAGTTTGAAACTTAACAAAAGCCAGCTTTTATGTCTGTCCGTCCATCTGTCTGTCCAACTATCTATCTATCTACCTACCTACCTACCTACCTACCTACCTACTCATCTACCTTTCTACCAACTCTCTGGAAGTTTAAGAACAGCTTTTATAGTAATCCTCTCCCTTTAAACTAATTTTCAGATATAAACTCAAGCATGCATTTACTGAAAAACACCTGTTAATCATTAATTTATACTGTCCACCTGGTCCAGTTGAATTGTGAGATTAAAAAAAAAAAATCTGCAGCCTAAAAAGGGAGAAGATTGAAACAGAGCAAGAGACCCATTTTGATGTGGGGTTTCCTTCCTATCAGAAAAGGTAAATTTTATATTTGTTCTGGTTGTTCTAATTCTCTACTTCCAATGAAAGTGGAGAACAAAGGAAGTGGAAGAAATACCCCTAAAGTCACGTCTTTCTAATGTGGAAATTATTTCAGAATGGTTTGGCAAAGACCTCTGTGAATGGATCCAGGTTGTGGATCTGACTCTCCAATTGGATATCTGTTCCTTCAGGTCATTATGTTTGTGGGGTTTGACCTGGTCTCTCCTCTCAAAAAGACTCTATTGCTTCCACCTTCTACATCTTTTAACTACTTCATTCCAGAAACAACTGTGGCCTCATAAATATGCTGAAATTCTTGGTAGGAAAAGGGAAAAAATAAACTGAAAGTGGATCAGATCCATAAATCCTGCTCAAAATTAGGAATCAAAATTCACCTAAAAATTCACAGAAATGTCCATAGAAATGCCATGATGAACTGGTATTAAAACTGGAAACATGGCCAAGGCCTTGGTGACTGCCATTTAACTGTGGTGGCGAGCCAAGAGAGAGTGTAAGGTGGAGCCACAGTAGCCCTGATCCTATGTGTAGAGGCATGAGGAAATGCAGGGGTGGATGTCACATTGTAACATCATTGAGTGGGAGGATGGCATCACCAGGAGACAGATTGTAACCTAACATCCCTCACTGCTTATATTCAGGGACCAGACATCCATCTGACTGTGACATCACTGGGTGGTAGGGAATAACATCACTAGGAGATGGACTGTGATATCACAACCGTTGCTGGTGTGTGCCTGCTATGTGTGCCTACAGAGTCTGGCTGGACCAGTTTAGCTCAAGTCTGGACTTCTGCTGAGAGTGCATGCAAGCGGGAGCTCCTTCTGGCTCTCAGTTCCCCCCAGTCTTCTGCAGCAAGAAGACATGGCCACGGGGGCAGACTGGACCTGCCCCATCTGCCACAACACTCGGAGTGATGTGGCTTCTGTTCTGCCCTGTAATGACCAGTTCTGCCTAGGCTGCATCCTGCGGTGGGCAAAGACAAATCCAGCATGCCCACTCTGCAGCAAACCTATGGAGATTGTCAGGTTTTCTGAGCGAAGCGAATGGGACTATCTACAGTTTGCCATCACAGCCTCAGAAGAGTTGGCAGAGGACAGCAGCCAGGCAGGGAATGCTCTGTTCCACCTGGCCCAAAACAGCCCCCATCACCCTGGGGTGTCCCCTCCACCTTCCCCACAAAGGATGCTGTCTCCAGATGAGCGGGGAGCTGCAGAGCCAGAATTCATGGGTGGCCTCCTGCCGGAGGTCTGGGCAGAACTTTTCCAAAGGCAACAGCAACTGCTAGACCCTGTCCTTCCCTGGCTGCGTTGGAAGCTGGCAGTGGTCTATCAGGACCAGTGGTGGCGAGCAGAGGCTGCAGAGGGGTCCATCCTGCACGGCCTGTGTGTCTGTGGTCTGGATGCAGAGACCTTGGTTGAGCTGCTGGAGCCTCTCCTCAATGGGCACACAGCATCGCTGGTCTATGGCATCATCAATATCATTGTAGGCCAGTGCAGGGATGAAGCCCAGAGGCTGCTGTGCTTCCATCATGTCAGCACCAACTGCAGTAGCTCCAGCTACACTAGCTCCCGGGAGGTGACTCTTGTCAGTGGACCCACAGGCTCTAAGGCAGAGGAGGAAGCTGGTACATCAGAAACCAGTCTCCCACGGAGTCCCAGTCACTCCCCATCTATGCCCACCTGCTCAGAGCAGGACAAGCCCCACGAAGAGCAGGAGCAGACAGTGGCAGCAGCAAGTCCATCTGCTCAGGGCTGCAGCCCCTCTGCTCCTGAACAGGGCAGGGACCACTCCTCTGGAGAGCCCCGGCATGCCCAGAAGAAGAAAGCCCACAGCCCCCAGGATTCTCCCTGACCCAAGAAAAGGCCATCCTGCAGCAGCAGCACTAGCATACCACCAGAAACACTTCAGCCAAGAAAAAGGAAATAAATTGTCATTTCCCTGACAAAGACTCTTGAGTGCTGCTTTCTTCCTGTTCTGGTGTCTTCCTCTGGCCCTTATGCTCTACCATGAGCCAAAAGCCCCCAGGACTCCAGGGCCATTTCAGTAGTGCCTCCTCACACAGGAAATCCTGCTGCTGCTGTAATGATTGAAAAGCTTTTGAACAAGCACTGGGATGATGCTAACAGAGGTATCAAGAATGGAAGACTGACCAGGCATTCATCACATGAGAAGAGGAAAACTCTGATAGTGCCTAACAAAAATTTTTTGCCTATGACATTAGTGAAAAATGTACAGTTTGATGATGTACAGCCAAAGGACAGGTGTAGCCCGAAAGTACAACCAATTAGAGTTCATTCAATCAGTGGGAGGGAAAAGACCTATGCATTAATGTAGAATGCACCACAACCTGCATTAATGTAGAATGCACTCTAATCTATATTAATGTACAGCACCATAAAAAGAGGGCAGGAGGAAAAGGAAATATGCATCAAACTGGGGAGTGGAAGAGGAGGTAATACCAGAAGCACTGTTCATAAGGATGCTAATTATACATTTTGCAAGTATGTTTCAAAAAACTAAATAAATAAGCAACCAAGAAAACCCTAAAACCCATCAAAAATATAGGTGTTACTCTTTAAAACTTTGAAAACTCTTTTTGGACACATTTAGTTTGTATTTGGAGTGGTCTGTTTGTTGGAGAGCAGAAAGAAATTACTATAGGCAGTTGAAGGAGGAAGGAGAAGTATTAAAATTTAGCATACTGCCTTTTTGTTTCTCATGTTTGTACAGTTTCTAGGACAGTTCATTCTGACTGCAGAAAAGGTTGGCTGATGGAACACAGTGGGAAAGTTGCAGATTTGCCACCTGCTTGCAGCAAGCAGCAAGCTCAGTGACAGAACAGGCAGTTGCTGTCCTGCTGCATGTTCCTGGCAGCAGCCTATGCTGGCTTCCCAGACCAAGTATGTGCTGTGCACCCCACAAACATCCTGTGAGACACATTCTGAGCATGACTCAGCCCAGAAGAATCTGGGTGGCCAGAAACTTCTCTCAGAAGGAGAGAGGGGTGCCCAGGTGGCCAACCAGCAGACATTCATCCGGGCAAAGTCCTGCTGAACAACCTGGTGATCTTCAATGATGGAGTGACTACACTAGTGGACAAGGGAAAGGCTACAGATGTCATCTTCTGGAGTGTTGTAAGGACTGTGGCATTATTCCCCACAACATCCTTTGCTCTAAATGGGTAGGTTCGATTGGACTGCTCAGTCGAAGTAGAATTGGTTGGACTGGCATATCCAGATGGTAGTAGTCAATGGCAGGCAATGTCCCTACAGGCATCAGTGAAAAGTGGTGTTCCTCAGGGGCCCATACTGGAACCAGTGCAATCTTCATCAAGGACATAAGACAGAGTGATCTTGTGCATCCTCAGCAAATTTGTGGGTGACACCATGCTGAGCAGGTGACATGCCGGAGGAGTGATATGCCATCCAGAGGGACATGGACAAGCTCAACAAGTGGGCCCATGGGAACCTCATCAGCTTCAACAAAGCTGGGATTACAGCCCAGAAAGCTGACTGTGTCCTGGGCTGCATCACCAGCAGCAGGGGCAGCAGGTCAATTGGGTGTGTGTCTTCAGTCTGCTCTGGTTAGACTCCACCCAGAACACTGTGTCCAGCTCTGGGCCCCCAGCATAGGAAGGACGTGGAACTTTTAGAGCAAGTGCCAAGGAGGCCACCAAGATGATCAGAAGGATGGAACACCTATGCTATGAGGGACAGGTGAGAGAACTGGGCTTGTTCAGTCTCAAGAAGATAAGGCTCTGGGAGGCCTTACAGCACTTTCCAGTACCTAAAAGGGCTACAAGAGAGCTGGAGAGGGACATTACCAAGACATGTAGTGATAGAAGGGGAAATGCTTCCAACTGAGAGAAGACAGGTTAGATTAGATGTTAGAAAGAAATTCTTGATTGTGAGAGTGCTGAAGCACTAGCATGGGCTGCCCTAAGAAACTGCATCTGTCCCTTCCCTAGGAGTGTTCAAGGCCAGGTTGGATGGGGCTTGGACTACCAGGTCTAGTGGAAGGTGGCCCTGTCCATGGCACACGGGTTGAAACCTAGATGGTCTTTAGAATCCCTGAAATCCCAAAACATTCTATGATTCTATGATTTCAGGTAAACCAATTAGCTTTCCTCATATTTGTGACTTGTGCTATTTACTGCATGTTTCACCCTCCAGGCCAACAGTTCTTCAAGAAACATAAAAACTACATTCCTCTTTCAAAATCTCACAAGATACTATAAAGCTCCATGCTTTCAAGTATATTTTTTACTAGAATAATAAAACCATTAGTGTTGTGCGTAACAAGATAATAACTTACATGATCACCTGTTGTGGAGTACCAGGCATAAGAATGTTTTATCTCAGACATTCTGACTGTTGCAACAGAAAAGATGTGACTGGAAGAAAGAGTGCTGCAGAAATGGGAAAGTGCTGAGCTGAGCCAACTTCTTTTTCTGCCTTGAGACTTGTGCTCAGTGCTGATGTGTAAACTCCCACTCCTGACTCCCTGGAGAGCACTAAAGGCCTCACTGCACACACCTGAAACTGTGGCAAACTCTGCACCAGGAAAACTATAAAAGCAAGGAGATCAGTCCACCCTCTCTGTCTTTGTCTGTTGTGCTCTATCTGTTCACCCCATTTCCATGTAACAGTTCCCTGACACGTGATATGGTGTCTTTCTTCAGCCTGAAAAGAACTTATAAGGAACATCACAGACTCTGCTGGGTCAGCTCTGACACAGCAGACCAGGAAAAGAGGGTGGAAGTGCTAAAGCCTTGGATGAGCTCTTGCATGCACACTGAGTGCAAGTGGCATTGGAAAATTGACCTGAACGCTGAGAATTGCAGCGCTATATTGAAATCCTATTGAAGAACAATTGCATTCAATATCCAGTGTAATCCTCTATATTAGAAAGCACGTCATTTTCTCCATTTACTTCAGAGCAAACATCAGCAAGCAAGTGATATGACTTAGCACTGAAAACATCACATCAACCTTGCTGCATCCGCAGTCTCAAAAACCTATTCATTGAGCTTCTCAAATGTTTGTTACAGAAAAAGGTGGGACAGGGGCCTACAAAGGGTAGGATTGATGAAAACATGGAAAGCCAAGCAACACATCCACTGCGTACACATCATCCTGCTGCTGCACTGCTGTGGCATTTCCAAGGAGCCTTGCCCATCTGAGGTGCACCTCTGGGACCTTCCCTGGGCACATCCATGCACCAGATGGAGCTGCCTGCGTTGGATGTAAAGCCAAAAAAAAGAGAAAGTTGAAACAAGTCACAAAGTTCTGGTAGGAGCGAAAGCAGTGGGCCCAACTGGGCCAGTCCCAGCAAAACTGGAAGTTGTGAGGTAGAGACCAAATAGGTCAGGTGTTGGACAGGCTACAGGAAGGCAGCCTTAGGAAAAAAGAAAAAACACCACCATTCCAAAGTTTGGAAGCTTCATTCCTCTGCCTCTCACTTTTAAACAACTTTTTCTCTATTTCTCATGTTGTGGTTTAATCCCAGCCTGCAACCAAGCACCACACACAGCCATTCTTACTCAATGTCCCACCAGCGGGATCAACTGGAGAGAGAACTGGAGGGTAAAAGCTGGAAAACTCACAAGGGAAGAACAATTCAGTTGCATAGGGAATGCAGAAGCCACACACACAAGCAAAAAACCCCAAAGAACTCATCACCATTTCCCACAGGCAGGCAGGTGTTTCCCATCTCCAGGACAGCAGGGGCCCCTCGTGCCTCACGGTGACTTGGGAAGACAAATGCCATCACTCCAAACGTCCCCTCCTTCCTCCTTCTTGCACACAACTTGAAATACAGAGCAGACTGTCACATGGTCTGGAATATTCCTTTGGCCTATTTGGGTCACCTGTCCTGGCTGTGTCTCCTCCCAGTCTCTCATGCAGCATGAACCCAGGGGAGCTCAGTATGGGCAGTTGTGTCAGTCCTGGTGGGTGCCGAGCTGAGAGAGGCCATGGCTCACGCAGATCCAAACTGCACAAGTTTTCACTTCTTCATGTTGGCCTTAGTTCCCGTGGCAGAACTCATGCTCCTGCTGGACACTCACCTGCACCTGAGCCTGTGGAGAGGCCTGGCTGACTCCCCCTCTGCCCAGAGCAACACATGCACTCCCAACCTTTCCCAAGAACTGCAACACAACCACAGCCACAGCGGCGTTCCCAGCAATGACACCACTGCTCTGCTCCTCTCTGTTTTGCCTTAGTCTGCTCCTCTATTCACAGCTGCAAGCCTGTATATCCACAAGAGGTTGTGGCCAGGAGGCAGTGAAGGAAGAAGACCTTTTCCCACTTCCAAACCGTGCCACAAACTCCATCCATGGGTCTTACCATGCTTAAGAAACACCTGACTGACCATTCAGAAGCAAATTTAGAGCTTATTCACAGGGTCAGAACAAAGGGAAACTTCCAACACAGTGAACACTTTATAGTATTTATTTTGACTATCAGTCTAAACAAGCTACAAACTGTACACTAGAAACTACAAACTACGGAAAACAACAATGGCCTCTTCCAAGGCTAGTATCTCCTGTCAGCCATAAACTGCTGCGCTGCCATGATCAGAAGTGTCAGGCTGGAGGTTGGCTTGGCTGAGGTTACAAACGGATGCTGCCAAAGAGAAAAAGAAGAAATGAACCACTTTCCTCACAGGCTGAAACAGGCTTTCTCTGGCTACCAGGAAGATAAAGACATGAAGACACTCTGCGCCTGTGTCTCCACATCCAGAATCTTGCTATATGAGGCAAAGATGGCTCACAATCCCACAAATCCATTAATCCAGATGTTTTCAGCTTCAGGAGATTTGGTCTAGGTGACCTTGAAAGGCTCCTCCCAACCCATCCCAGGCCAGGATTCTCCTCCGTTTTCCTTGGAAAAGTCCCTAGACTGGAGATTCTTAGTAGCGGGGCCAATTTGATGCCTCGCACTTGAGCGGACGAGGAACCCCTGGCAATGGGCAGCAGGCGCACCCTGCAGCCGCTTTGCCTTTCACCTGCAGAAGTTCCTGGGCAGACCAGCGCCTGTCCTCATCCGTCTCCAGGCAGCAGTGCAGAAAGTCTTGCAACCAAGTGGACTGCTGCCTGGACTTCTGCAGCTTTGGTGTGCCCCCAGTGCTTATCAGCTGTCAGACCTAGAGAAGAAGGAAACGCCACACTCTAGCTGTCTCCTTTGCACCCCAAAACGCTCAGACACGCCCCACTGGACAAGCTCCATTCTCCAGCAGCACTTTCCTCCCCTCCCAGAGGGTGACAGATGCCTTTCCTACCCCAACCAAAAGAACCCAAACCCTGAGGCAGCCACAGCCAGTCCAAGGTGCAAAGGCTCTTGCTTTGACCCCTGATTTCACTGGCTGATGCAATTAGGAGCAACTCCATCAGCACAAGTACACTTTGCTTCTCTGAGGACTGCCACAGCTCCACAGGCCATTTGGAAGAGGGACTTTAGTCTAACTCTACTATTCCCAAGGATTATTCCATAAAATGCAGCTTGGCACTGCTCACTGCTCCTTAGACAGAGCTTCCATCAAGCAAAAGGCATCATGAACTTTTCATGTTATTTATGATGAAATGGCAAGGGAATAATCTGGACAAGGAGCACGAGAGACTATGCAGCCTGGAACCTATTGTCCTCAGGAGTTACAAGCTCCCCGGGCAGAAGCATGGGGGCAGATTTTGTTAGAGTGACAGTAGTATCTGAGAGTAGTTGTGGTGTACCGTGCAGGAGGTTTTCAGCAGGTAAGGAGGTGCTCCTTCTGCAATCTCTATCCCCATGATGCCAAGGGACCAGATGTCCACTTTGGGGTCATTGGGCTTCCTGGTGAAAATTTCTGGCGCCATCCAGTAAGTACTCCTGAGAGCTGATCTCCATTTGCTCTGCTCAGTGCTAAGCTGAGCAGCAAGGCCAAAATCAGCTGAGGAGAAAAAAACCACTGTGATCAAGCCAGCGTAAATTGGGAAAGCAAACAAAAGAATTCCCCATTGCACCAACGTCCAAGAAGGCAGTGTGGAATCCAGCTGCAAAAGGGGCCATGCTGGCATTCCTCAGGCCCACAGCCCAGGAACTACGGAATTGGCCACTTGTCGCCCTGTTTTTCAAAAGCCTTCTGATGTTTACATTCTTTGCAGTGGAGTTCTCACACACTTTAATCAAAACACGCAATTGTTTATATTCCTTCTTGGAAGAGGAGAAAATTGATAGACTGTGAATGTGACCAGTGTGGTTGAGACGTGGGATTTCATCCTCCAATCTGCTGTCACTTTGAAAAACCTATAAATTCTGAAATCTGTAAATAAAGTTCCCTTCTCTGCCTTAGATGACTGAGTGTGTGACTTCATGCTCATTTTGTGTCCCACTTGCCAAAAGCCCTCACTTTCAGATAGTGGCTTTTAGTCCCCTGAAGCTTTAGACTATAAGAGCTGTAAGAGCCTTGCTTGGGAAGGGACACACACTACCCAAAGCCACTCCTGAGACCTTCTTCCCAGACATGCCTCCCTGCACCTCATGCATGTGCTCTGCGCTTGCAGCAGGCCAGCCTGCACTGCCACAGGCACCACTCTTGGGGAACTGGCATTTACCCAAAGGCAGCCCTACACTGCAGCCCGCCACAGCTGAGCCTGGCCAACAACACCCACCCAACTTGACAGATCCATCCAAGCCCAGAAGAATGTTGTGGCTTTTACTGTCTCGGTGGATCACGTGCGTGGAGTGAAGGAAATCCAGGCATTGCAGGGACTGAGAGAGGAAAAAGAAACACAAGCCTAAGAGTTCCTTATCTGATTTCAGCCCACAAGCAGGGAAGTGGCAGATCTGAAACACTGACTTGCTGGGGGCAGTGAGCCATGGCAGGACAGGCTGCTGGAAAGGGCAAGAGCTACTTGGAGCTTGCTGCTCCAATATGAGGACAACAGTGCCTTTCTAAGCCAGGGTGTATTTGTTTTTGAAAGAGAAAGGGCAATTGTTCCTCTGGCCAGAGCCTCACAAACACAGACTGAGGGAGCACTGCTGCAATGACTGTGCTCTCTCCAGCCAGACAATGGTGGATGCTTTTGCAAGCACCACTTTTAGGGCAAGGCTTTACTTTGAGGCTGAGCTCTGTGAGAGTCCTGTGAGCATCTCTTTGTCTTTGCCACTGGTTTCAGATTCTGCCACCAGCGCGTTTGCTCTTACAGGGAAGGAATGCAGTACACACAGGCTCCAGGCAAGTGTTTAGAGAGGCAAACACAAACAAACACACTAGAAGAAGGGCAGGCACACTGGCAGGCACTTCAGGTGTTCGTGCTACTGCCAGTCATAAGAGAAAGGCAGAAAGGAAACTCAGAAGATGAAATCATCCTCTCCTTCCTACGGGTTGGGAAGGACCATCCCGCCCAAGCCATGGGAAGCACAAGGGCCATCCCTTACCTTTCAAGAGACAGCTGCTATCTCTCCTTCTGCCACATGAGTCTCCCTGATGACGTCGTGTAGAGAACCTCTGTCCCTGTACTCCATCACCAGCCAGACTTCCTTGTCCACCAGGTAGCTGAAAGGAGGAAACAACAGCCTGGAGATGAATGCACGCACTTCCATGATGTGATGGATTCTTGTTTCCGTGTCACTCTCAGAGGAAGACAGGAGGAAGTGAACAGTCACCCACTAGGCTCTACAGGGCTTGAACTTGGTGCAGTCTAAAAGACTGCTTGGTATCCACACCAATGCAAAACACCAGGAACAGACCAAGGGAAATATGATGTAGAGAGCTTTGACAGCACTTAAGACGTATGGGAAAAAACCAAACCCCTGACACTTGCAAATACCATCTGACTGTAAAAAGAAACAACCCACACCTTGATCCTCTAGTGATACACGGCCGGGCTCTGAGCAGGGCTTAGGCCATTGAGAGACTCCTTGCACATCTCTCTCTCTAAGCACACTTCCCAAGGGCAGCACTGCACATGGCTAAGGAACTACCAGCACGATTCCCATGTATTTGCTAACAGCCAGAAATCAGAATTCGGGAACCCTGAGCTGCAGCCCCAAAGAGCAGTGCCGTGCTCTAGGACACCACTCTGGCACTAAGACCCAGTTAGCGTGTCCTCCTCTGAAAGATAAGGTTTGGCCTCCTTGCATCCCTTGGGGCAGCTGAGAAGGACAAAATCTGTCCCCACTGCATTTGGCAGGCGGACAGTGCTCTGCACTTCATTTGGCTTTGCAACAAAGCTCTACTGGCGACCCAAAAGCTCAGCCACAGCTCACAGCAGAGGGGAAGGCGCATGAGAGCTGCAAAAGCTGCGGGGTTGCTTGACGCTTACCTCTTCTCCTGTGGCAGTCTCCACTGCCATGCACATGGTGCCAAAACCCCTAGAAACAAAACAGCAACGCAGAAAGGAGAAGTCCTTTAGTCCCTGCAAGTGCAAGACACCATGGTCCAAGAGGAAAAATGACCTGGGACAAACAGCAAATGGAACGTGACAGATACTGGTCTGGGTGCTTTTTCACTTTTCTCTGTCTGTATCTGTGCATGTGTGGGATTTTTCCAGGCACACACATATTGGTTGGACCTTCTCACACCCCTCCTTGGAGCCTATCTGCCAAACTCAGGCAGCACCACACAGGCCTTCTGAGAAGTCCAAAGCCATGTAACAGCCATTGGAGGAAAGCCCCTAGACACACATCCTTTCTCCAGCTGGCAAGGAAAGTAGTCTCCAGCCACAGCTGCAGCCATGGCCAGAGCAGGCAAAGGGTTCCACTGCTGCGCACACCAATAGAGAAGGACTCAAAACACAGGCTCCTTAGACAGCTGTGTTCTGGGTCCAGAGCCATCGGCAGCTGCTTCTCTTCGGTGCACCACATGCAGGAAGGACTCTACTTTTTCAGTGAGTTCTTGTACATTTGGCTCCTCACAGAGGAAATTGCAAACCAATCCTGTTTACAGTATGCAGAGCTGGCTTTCAAAAGGGAGTGGCTTGGTGGATTCTTTGCAGGAAAGGCCTAAACCCCACAGGATCCTCAAGGGGGTCTGCCATCAGGCAGATGATGCCTTTTCCCCCAGACTGCATTGGGACTGGGCATTCCCCTGAAGCTTTGGCTTTTGCCACCTCAGCTACAAAAGAAAGGTGATTCTTCCATTTCTGCTTTTGGCTTCTAGACTAGGTGATGGTCATCCTGACCACTGCCATTGTGTTTTCTGCAAAATACGGGAAAGAAATGTTACTGAGAGCTGTTCCCTGACAGCTCTCGGCTGCTAACTTGGCCTTTGAGGCCATGAAGTCTTTCCTCCTTTCATTCCCACATATTCTGCGTTCTCCTGAGACTTGCAAAAATGGTTTCTCCTAAGGAAAGTGGCAAACCAGTGCAACATGCTTGAGGGGCAGGAGATCTGTCAGGTGCTGCTCTTTGCTGCAGAAAAGACATTGCCAGCATCCTGCTGTCTTTGCTGTGCCTTTGGACCACAGCTATAAATGCTGACCAGTCCTGAGAGATGGCAGCATCTCAACACAGTCTGAACAGCTTTGGAGCTTGCCTGACGTCACCCTGGGGAGGTGTGACACCAGCGAAATACACAGCCCCTCCCTTTGAAGAAGGAACTGTGGCTGCACTCACCCTTTGGTAATAGTTTCCAGTTCTGTGTATTTAGCCTCTGGGTCTCCCTCGCTCACCAGCATCCCTGTAAAAATCCAAAGGGAAGATGCTCACTTCAAAACAGAGATCCCACCCTGCAGCAGATCAGAAAGGCAGCCCCATTCACCGGGCCCTTTCAACTGAGCCAGTTGGGGAGCAACAACACAACACCACCACCACCAAAACAGCAGCAGCAAGACAAGCAGCTCTGCAGCACAGACAGCCTGCACAAAACTAAAGGTCTAAACTCAAATCTAAGCACATGGAGAAACAGTCAGAGGAGACAGGGATCAGAAAACCATAACGAAGTGAAGTAATTGCTGTCTAGAAACATTAAGCGCAGCAGGAGAAACAAAACCTTTCTGTTCTTGGCAATGAACACTCCTGTGGTATTCAACAAAAGCTTTAATCCTTGCAAACATCAAAGACATTTTGGGTTCTGGAATCAATTTTTTATCAACAGCTGCCTTTTCCAGTACAGGAAGAACGTTGCAAGGTGCCTCCAGCAAAGGCATGATCTCCACCTTGAAGCAGGACTTTGCCTAAACAATGCCCTTCTGCCTTTCAAGAGCAGGAGCTCATGTTATAACCTACTGTGAGGGGCCTTAAGATGAGGTCCCTCAGCTTTTAGGACAGTCAAAGTCCTGAAGATGACCTTGGCCATGCCCCACAGGAGCTGGGCTTAGAGAGCTCCTTGAGGCTTACTCATTTGCTAGGTCACAGCCTCCTGCTCAGCCAGAAACAATCTCTGGTTTGCCTTTTACCTAGAGGGAAGCCTGGGCAAAGCCAAACCAGGCCGAGCTGCCCTCAGAGGCAGACGCAGCACCCCAGTGCTCCCTCGCCACCTCAAAGCATAACAACAGGTCCTGTGTGGAGGCCTCAGGCCCTGACACTCAGCTGAGGAGGAACACGAGGTGGGACAGCTCATGCTGACACACGTACATACACGGCACTGCTCCAGCACACAAGGATCACAAAGGACATACTCAGCATGGCCAGGCTCTTGTCCTCTGTCCTCTCTCACAGCTGCTCTCTGCTGCGAGAGGAACTACTCATGCTCCAGGTGCACAAGATGCTCAAGCTTGACTTTGCAGCTTGGGGACTGGAGGCTTCTTCAGAGCCTGCAGCAGCAGCTCATGCAGTAGCAGGACAGAGGAGGTGGAGTTCTGTGACAAGAAATGAACATGAGTCACAAATGTTCCTGGCAGAGATGGCCCTCTAATCCCATTTCAAATGCAAGCCCCTGAGAAGATGCTGCCAGCATCATTATCCAGGGCTCTTCACCTCTCGGCTTTTGCTGCCCACTTCTCCAACTCAAGGCGCAAAATCCAAAGGCTGCTTTTACAGGATGGACAAAACAACACCAAAGACACCGCTAGCCAAAGCTGGCACTTACTGACGTTGGCTGCTCAGGCTCTGGGCTGACAGCAGGGGCAGGTTCATTGCCTGCCTTACCTTCCTCCTCTTCAGCCTCTTCCTCGGGTACAGAGGCAGCCAGAGCAGGTGCTGATGCTGCCCTTATGCTCTGTGGACAGCCAGCAGCATGAGGGACAGGAAGGAAGCTGTCATTCTTCAGAACCTTACGTCTATTCAGCTACAGGCCCCGCTGCATCTCAGCTGCTCTGTTAGCTACCAACAGCTGCTCTGTGGAGAGGGCAAGGTCTCTCCTGGGGCCAGTGTCTCCTCCATATCCTGCAAGGCTGTGAACTGCATCTTTGCACTGCTCTCTGCACTGGGGACAGGGAGCCTGCACAGCCACCGGGCACAAAGGGCCTCACTTGTAGCCCGGGAGCATCCAAAGACATCCTAACACTACCTCTTGTCTCTCGATAAGACAAATTCACAGCCCCTGTCAGAACAGTGGGCAACTGACGCCTAAAATGTCCAAGTTTCACGCTGCTTTTCCAGGCCTCACTGGCTGGGGAAAGTGCTCTGGAAGCACTGGAATCTTTCCAGCCCTCAGCATTTTCAGCCACGCATGGGATGCTGTCTGATTAGAAACTTTGCAGCTTTGCTTTGCTCCAGCCACAGGTCTACCTAGAGCCGCCACTTACTGATGCTGGATGCTCAGGCCCTGCAGTGGCAGCAGGTGCAGCTTGGTGGGCATCTTCCTCCCCTTTGGCCTCCTCTTCAGGAAGACACGCAGCCAGAGAAGGCTCTGAGGTTGGTTTTGAGCTCTGCAGACAGACCACAGCATGAGGTACACGCAACCTTCTTTATATTCAGCTCTAGACCCACATGCACTAAGGAGAAATCATCTGGAGAGCAACAGGATTCTAAGTTGTTCAAACTCAAGTTAAATGGGCCAGTTAGATGAGACTGCACTCTCTTGTACAGGAGAAGTTCCATGTGGCTTAAAGCACTAAGCAATCCCACTTTCATCTCATTAAATGCTCTGAAATGGAACCGGAGAAAACAGCCAGGGATCCTTCTCCTGCTGCCGCTGGCTGTTGCTTGCAAAGAGCCTGGACTGCACTTCCATTCATCCAACCAGGCTGGCACCAGACTGCAACAAGCCCAGCTCACAGCTTGCTCCACAACTGTCAAACTCCACTAACATCAAAGGCTCCCTTCCTACTCACCCAAGGAGTGGATTCTCTCCAGGCACAGATGATGTGACCTGTACCACACAAGGGAAAGAAAAGCAGATGCTGTAAGAAAACTGCCAATGCTGGGCAAGCCCACCAAAAAGTCAACCCAAAGACAGAGCATTCTGCCTTCACTACAGCCCTCCAGCAGCAACCCTTGTTGCTGCACAGCAGCAAGCAAGACAACAGCACAAAATACTGCCTTGTGTCCCCCTCTTGTCCTCTTTGGCCACTCAACCCATAGAAACTGGAGACTGAGAAAGTCCAAGTGGTTCTGTAACAGGCATTGCTTCTACCCCACCCCACCCAGCAGGAGCTACAGCTCCTCTCTTTCCTGTACTTCAGTTTCCTGAAGAAATTGTGCACAGCAATTGCCATGAACTTGTTGAAAACCTTTCCCCAGAAAAGCTTCACCCAAGCCCCCCTTAGCCATGGTGGCAGTTCTATTATGACACAGCACAGAACAGCACCTGGGTTTGGGAGCACACAAGAACTCCTTTGAAATGTCTGTTTTAGAGGTCTTTTCCAAGACGATTCTGTGATTTCATCACACAGTGAACAGCTCTGATAGCACACAGGAAGTGTCAAGTTCCACAGTCCCATCCTGGCATGAGCGAATGCAGGAAGAAGATGCTTCTCCTCAGTGCTGGAGAGCAGCGCATAGTTTTTACAAGGACTCCTGCCAAGCCCTCCCAGTCTTCCCATCTTGGCAGTTGTCTTGCTTGAGCCAGCAAGCTGAGGAGATTCTAGACTCCACTGACACAGGCCATGCTGTGGCTGGAGCAGAGCCCCTGCAGGCTACACTAGAAATGTTGCCCACGCCCCACAGGCTAGAGACACTCCCTTCTTAACTGGAGCTCTTGACAGCAGCTTTACCAGCTAAAGGCCCCTTCATGGCATTTTGGTTTCCATATGCTGCAGCAAACAAAAATGTCTACTTACAGGCCAGGTGGGTGAAAAAGTACCCAGAATAAGCCATGCAAACTGCAGCACACACTCCCTTCATCGCTTGAGCAGAACTGCTCAGTCTGCACCAGACAACACCTGCAGGAAAAACAAAACTATCCAGAGTCCTGTCAGGGTGCAGCCTGCTGGCAGAGACCTTGTCAATCCACACATTCCACCTGCAGTGAGCACGCCAAAGAACAACTCTGCACACTGGCATGGCATCTTTGCCTTGACAGCGCTGTGATGCGGCCGCTGACATCACAATAGTGGCTGCTCTAGGCTGCTTTGTGAGTTCATGCATAGAACCAGACCTTCTCTAACACCAAAAAAAGACTGCAAAATTCTCCTCTTCTAAAAAGCAACACAAAAAGGACTCCTAGTTTGTAACCTATTGCTCAAGGCATCTAAGAGTAATTCCAAAAACACACCAAGCCCCTATAGCCCACACTGAGAAGCTGAACACTGAGAAGGAACCAGGATGTGAGGAACCACATTAGTGATTTTTTGGCCACTAATGCTTTTGACCAAAACTCAGAAGGCTTGTTCCAGCTAGACCCACCTTAGTTCTAGAAAGCAGCAAACAAGAAGCACTATAATTACATTTAGAGGTCTCTTCTTGGTACAGAGACAATGTCACGGATCAGCTATTTATTCAAAACATTTTATATCATAGCCAAGGGTGTGATTTTTGTAGGGAAATGCCATGACCGGAAATGCAAGGGGCATAGTTATGTCTGGCCTGCTGTAGCAGAGAGGCCTTTGGACCACAGAACCATCATAATTTTTTTCCATTTTTGTTCTTCCACAGTATTTTTAGCACATGGGTCTGAGGATGGGTGGTGTAGAAGTGACAGCTCTGAAACACATGATATCCAGCCACATATCTTCAGAGTCTTGACAACCAAGAGGCATAGGAATCTGGAAACCTTGTTGTGAGAGACTAGAGGAAATTGCTGGCTCAAAACATTTCAGGTGTTTGTATGTGGGGGAAGGGTCAGATCAAACCTTCCTCTGGTGAGGTGATGCCCTGCACCACACCCCAACGGCTGTATCCCAGCCCAGCAGTGGCTCCCAATCCCTGGCACACCAGAGGCAGTGCTCCACACCTACATCTGGAGCCCCTAACCCAGCTCTTAAATGGCCAGGTGAGTGGGAGACCCATGTGGGGGAAGGCCCCAGGAAAGCCAAATGCTATTTAACTCAGGATATATGGCAACCCAGATGTCTTGATCCTTCCTCCTCTTAGAATTTCTATCAGCTGAACACTACTGGAACTGGGAGTGGTAGCTGTGTTGGTTCTTTTCTATCTTTTCATTCCCTCTTTTTCATTATTTTTCTAATTCCCTCCTCTCAGATATTTGAGTAATTTAAAATCTAACAGGCTTAGAGTTTGTTAAGTTGAATAGGCTAAGTTAATGCTTCACAGAATGTTTTATGTTGATTGAACGCTGCTCTAAATTTTTTGCCAAAGCTCTCCGATTTTCAAAAGTTGCCAGTGAAGGTTTTTTTGTTGTTTCAACCTCTTGAGAATATCTCATCAGTATTTCTCCTGCTTGTCTAACTCAGAGTACATGAACAAGTTTAAGTCCTTTTAAAGTGTCATTGAGCAATGTTTTTGGGGCCTTACATTTTAATTGGCACAACAAACAGGGTGCTCTTGAGGAGACCTGGGTATTTTACACAGCAGTAACTGCTTGTCATGTAAGAAAGGAGAAATAAAGTTTCAGTCAAAGCTGCTATTTTCTGGCAGAAAAGTAATGGAATCCCAAGCAGAAACTGATCTGAACTGCTCTCCACTGACAGACTTGCTGAAAGCTTATATATAAAGCTTGCCCAGCCTTAAAGAGAGATGGGGACTGAGAAAACTAGCACTATCCGCAGCTACATGTGGAGAAAACATGAACTTTGCTAAAAGAAAATTTTAAAACCCTAGTAAAAGACAAGGCCTAGTATCCATATGCGTGGAGGTTTGATTCACAGCCAAATACGTTGCCGAGCAGCTAAAGGGGCTGAATCCCTCAGAGGCTGAAACAATAGCCGGCCTCAGGCTGGAGCAAGAATTGAATGCCAGAAGGAGGCTAGCCCCCAAAACCTGAGTAACCAGTTAAACACGCCTGTCCAAAGCCAAAGAGCTTTAGCGTTGCAATTTAACACTGCTGCGGAAGGCCTAGAACCAGCGTTTTCCATACTCAAGGAAGACGCGGACCTCCCAGACTGCAACGTCACCCCCGCACCCCCGGGAAGGGTTTAATGAGCCAAAGCCAAACCCCTCCCTTCACCCTAAACTCCGCCTGCCCTTAAAGAATATGGAGGTGGGACGCCGGGAACAGGATGTCGATGTCACGTTCGTCCACTGCGGTTTGACTCAGCGTAGCCAATCTTCTTCCCTCCTTCTCAGGCCCTGTCCACTGATAAGGAAGGAATTCGCTTATCAGGAGGCAGAGGCAATGGTAGTCATACCTCCCTCTACACTCTACTCACCTACACGAGAAAATAATCAATAATCCTAAAGAAAGTGAAATGGAGAATGTTTTGAGAATTTCACTAATGGGAGGAAATGAAATAAATCTTTTCGAGGATGAAGCACATGGTGAAAATTCCTGATCTTTTGCCCAGGGAACAACCTGTTGTGTGAAAAGTTTTGACACCTTGGAGGGGGAAGGAACCCCTATCTATCCCCACTCCAAAATGTGCTAAAATTACTGGGAGAGTGTGGGAGGCAACTGACCTCCAAGCAATGCATGAGAAACAGCTGATGCCCCGTTGACCTTCTTCGTTGTGTTATTGGGTTTTTTCGTTGTTGTTTTTGTTTTTGTTTTTTGAAAATTTAAGGATCGAGACTGAAAAAACAAAATCTCGGCACCACCTCCAAAAAGTGAGCTGGGAGAGGGTGGTGAATTCAAATATCCTAAGAGGCTCTCTGGAAATAAATGGAGATTCAGTTTCCCTGTATGCTTAATGAAGCTTTGCAAACTGCTCCTGCAGTGCCTCTGTTATAAATGGTCAGAGGCTAATTCAAAATAAAATAACAAAATTTATTTAACACAATTTCAACACTGAAATAAAGCCACAATAAAAAGAAACAACATCGATCGAATGCTGGGTGGACAGAGAGGCGGTACAAAAGTACCCTCTGAATTCTGCCACACTGCTATGTTTCAGCTCGTGGGTTTTATACAGTTTTTTTACCCTAAGGCTAAGCCTGTTGAAAGTCTAAATATGCTTTGTTTCTAAAAGAGTCCTGTCTGCATGAAGAGGTTCCTTGATGGTTTTTTTCTGAAGTTCATCTTGGGAGGGGTGATCTTGATCGTCCAGGATCTCCACCAAGATCGGTATCGGATGTTGAAGAGCTGTGAAGTGAGGGTCTACCCTTAATGGCCGGGCCATCTTCTTGCTCTGCCTTGTTGTTACAGTTGTAAATGTGTTTGGGAACTTTGGAATCTTGGAGACATTCTCGGGTAGCTTTTTATTAGTAGCTTAAATCCACACGAATTTATCTATTATACTTATTACAGTCCCCCACCTTTTTATTTACTCAAATAAATTCGTGTGTGTTGGATTGCCCTTCCTTAGTAATTGCTTTTGAGTCGTGGCATTCTACCCCTTTGTCTGATTCACAAAATTTAGTATTGAGTGTCATAAAAGAAATAATACCTTTTTCTCTTATCTTTGGGACAATCATAATGCTCTTGATACTTCAGGTTCTCTCTGGTGCTATGTTTAACTATAGTTCACATCTCTTCCTGAGGGTCAGCCTCTGTGGGCTCTTGGAGGGGGGTCTCCCTGTCTCTCGGCTCAGGACTACGAGGACTTTCTATCACAACATGCTTCTGCCTTTCTTTTCGCCTACGGGGTAGCAGCCCGCGGCGGGGTAATCTATCTTCTCGGCAGCAGGCATATGTTTCTGGAGTCTTGTCAGTCTGAGCTGCAAACCTTTTTTTAAAGGCACTCTACTGGGACAACTTGATTGTATCGGACTAGCAAGGTACTTTGATTGTCTTTCTGCACTCGACTTTGAGCACTTCAACTTTAGCGTCTATTTGCCCTTTTGTCCTTTTTTTATATATATGATACTATTCTGGAGAATCTAACTCTAGTAGACTCAAGTTAGTGGCAATTACTAAGAAATGGCTAGTCTCTTTTTGTTCTTTTTCTAAACAGTTGGTACATAATCTTTTTGGCCTACGCCCCCCTTTGCAGTGAACAACTTAAATCAATTTACAATATACACACTTGAAGTGAACAAAGGGAAGACATTCACAATCTGGTCTTTCACACTTTATCTGATCCCCCTCATTTATCGGTGTCGTTGCAACCTGACTTTCAGCTCTCTAGGTGATGAGGTCACTCTCCATTTCTGAGTAGTGTATTGTGAGTCCACCTTCTTCACTCTTGAAGCGTGGGTCTACTCTTTTTCTGCTGTCTTAAATTGCTGTATCTGTGGTGAGAAGAACAGTGAAGGGACTTTCCCAGTGAGGTGCCAGAGGTATATTTTTCTAGGTTTTTACTAAGACTTTATCACCCAGATTTATTTTGTGTATTGCAAACCCCAAAGGGGTACTTTGAGAAATGAGCCCTTGTTTTCGTAGATCTTGTAAATTCTTATTTATGGCAATTAGGTATGGTTGAATCTGGGTATCCTCTATTTGAGGGTGTCCCACAGGCATTCCATGTTCATAAGGCATTCCATAGAGCATTTCAAACGGTGACAACCCCGTTTTTGAATGAGGCATAGTTCTTATGTTCAGAAGAGCTAAAGGAAGACACTTCACTTAAGACATCTTTGTTTCTATCATTAATTTGGACAGTTGAGTCTTTAACGTTTGGTTCATTCTTTCTACTTGCCCAGAGCTTTTGGGGTGCTAAGGGGTGTGGTATTGCTATCGAATTCTTAGAGCTTCTGTAGTCTGTTTGATAATTTTGGAGGTGAAATGTGTTCCCTGATCAGAATCGATATGATCTATTATCTCATAGCGAGGGATAATTTCTTCTAGCAATACTTTTGATACTGTCTGGGCAGTAGCTCTTGCTTTAGGGAAGGCTTCTACCCAGTGAGTTAATTTGTCTACTATTACTAATAAAAATTTATATCTCTCCACCTTAGGTAAATCAGTGAAGTCTACTTGGATTCTTTTAAACGGGCGATAGGCAACTGGGCGTCCCCTTAAAGCTGTTTGTCTGTAGGTAGCTCAATTAATCTTCTGGCAAACTATACACTCATGCACTTCCTGTTTGGCTAATTCATAAATCTCTTTACATCTGAAGAATTTCAAAAATTGTTCTGCTAGAGCCTGGGCTCCCCAGTGCGTTTGCTGATGCAATCTTTTCAGAATTTTCTTAGTATATTCCTTTGATACTAACTCCCTTCTATCAGGTAATTTCCACCTCCCCTCCTCTAGTTTACCCCCTATCTTTTTAAACTCTTCGATTTCTTTCTGAGAGGGGCATGGGGGATATTCTTGAAGTTCTTCTCTCTCAGCCTCAGGGATACTTATTGTGAGCAATGCTGCCCTCTTTGCCTCTTTGTCAGCTAGATTATTTCCCCTGGTCTGGAATTGCATACCCACCTGATGTCTTCTGACGTGGACAATAGAGATTTCTTCGGGTCCCCTAATCGCCTCTAAAATTTGTTTTATTATTTCTCTATGAATTAATCTCCGTCCTCGGGTGTTAATTAGACCTCTTTCTTCTTATATTTTACTAAAAGTGTGTGCAATTCTATAAGCATATTTTGAATCTGTAAAAATAGTGCTTCTCTTCTTTTTTAATCTCTTGAGTGCCCTTAGTACTGCATATAACTCACAGGCTTGGGCAGACCAGCTTGCATTCAGGGGTCCTGATTCTACCACTTCTCCTGACTTTCTATCTACTATGGCATATCTTGATTTTCTTTTACCTTCTAATACTCTCGCTGATCTATCTACAAACTATTTTTCTCTCTCTTCTAATTCTTCTTCTCCTAAGTCTGGTCTTACTTTGGTTTGCAGTTCTACTATTTCTGTACAGTCATGAACAGTTTTTTCCAGTGCTTCTCTGAACAGGAACTGAGCTGGATTCTGAGCAGCTGTTGTCTTGAGTTCTAAACTATGTGAGTGTACCAGGATAGCTTCATACTTTAGGAGTCTGGCGTCGGTGAGCCATTTATCTGCTTTTTGTTGCAGAATGCTCCTCACATTATGTGGTGAATAAACCACTAGGGGGGCCCCAAATGTTACCTTTTTGGCTTCTTCTACTAACAACGCTACAGCCACGATGGATTGTAGGCATGTGGGCTATCCTCTACTTACTGGATCTAAAAGTTTAGAGACATATCCTACAGGTTTTTTGGTCCCTGCCCAGTCCTGAGTTAGAACACCATAAGCAGTGTGATTGCTGACATCTACAAATAACTGAAACTGCCTTTTTATATCTGGCAAACTTAAAACAGGAGCAGTTATCAGTGCTTCTTTCAACCTCTTAAACTCAGCTTCATCTTTTTCTGTCCATTTTACTCTATCTGTGTTTAGTCTTTCATAAAGAAATTTTACTTTTTCACTGTATCTTTCGATCTATTGTCTGCAATATCCCAACAATCTTAACAACTGTCTGATCTCCTTTTTTGTCCTGGGAGGGGGCAACGCTACAATTCTAGCAACCCTCTCAGGGTCTAGTTTCTTCTTACTTTTTGAAATCCAGTGTCCAAGGTATCTTACTTCGGGTTCAACAAACTGTAATTTTGATTTTGAAACCTTTAATCCCTTTTCTGCTAGGAAATTCAGTAACAAAATTGTACATTCTCTTACTTGATCTTCCCTCTGGCCTGCTATCAGTAAGTCATCAACATATTGTAATAACTTGGCTCCTTCAACTGGTATGAATTGACTTAGTAATTGTTCAAGAGCCTGACTAAAAAGGTTAGGAGAATCTACAAATCTCTGAGGCAGAGATGTCCACCTAAGCTGCTGCTTTCTGTTTGTTTCAGGATCTTCCCATTGAAATGCAAAATAATCTCGGCTCCCTTCGGCTAGAGGGCATGCATAAAATGCATCTTTAAAATCAATTACACTGTAATAAACATCTTCTGGAGATACCCTATTCAGCAGGGTATAAGGATTGGCTACTACAGGGAACTTTGTTTTTGTTCTTTCATTCACTGCTCGGAGATCTTGAACTAACCTATAGCTTCTATCGGCCTTTTTTACTGCCAGGATGGGAGTGTTGTGCTTTGACATACAAGGCTCCAAAGTCCCTTTTTTAATTAGATTGTCAATTACTTGTTTTAGTCCCCTCCTCCCTTCCACTGATATGGGGTATTGTTTAATTCTAATAGGTTCCTCAGGCTTTTCTATTTCAATTGAAATTGGCTCCATTGCTAATCTCCCCACTTCTCTTTGAGAGCACCAAACTTTTTGATTAATTTTGTCTTCATCTTCAGTAGTCAGTTTGTATAGGCTTACTACTAATTGTGAATCTTTTACTATCAGATTTATCCCTAGTGCTATAATCATGTCTCTACCTAACAAATTATAGTCTGCTTCTTCTACCAGAAGCAAATTCCTTATGCAAAATTTACTATCTGATTCAATCTCTACATCTTTAATTATTGATACTCTGAATGGATCTCCCTTTGCCCCAACTATTGTTACTTTATCCTCACTTTTTAAACAGCCCTTGGGCAGTCTCTGTACTGTGCTTCTCTCTGCCCCTGTATCTACTAAAAATGTTACCACTTCTTTTTGGGGACCTATTTTTAGCTTTACCAAGGGCTCATTTGATGTTCTGGTCTCCAAAATAAAAAGCTCTTGACACCCCTAATCTTCTTGAAAAATTTTCTCATAATTTATTCTTTTTCTACAATCTCTTTTTAGGTGACCTTTCTTTTTGCAATAATAACACTCTGGGGGTTCTCCTCTTGGCCCCGGGTTCTTATTTGGCCGGTCCATTTTTCTCTGCGTTGTTCCTACCTGTTCCCAGCTCTTCTCTTGCTTTTGTACTTCTCTCACAGCTTCAACAAGAACTTTGGCTTGTATTTTTTGATTTTCTTCGTCTCTCCTCATGTATACTTTCTGAGCCTCCCTTAGTAATTCCTGTAAGTTCTTGTCTTGCCAGTTTTCTATTTTTTCTAATTTTTTTCTTATGTCCTCCCAAGACTTTGCAACAAATTGGGTTTTTAACAACACTTCTCCAATAGGGGAATTAGGGTCTGTTCCAGAATATACCTGTAGGCTTTTCCGGAGTCGGTCCAGCCAATCTGAGGGAGATTCATCTTTTCTTTGGCATTCCCCAAACACCCGACTAATATTTTGTCCCCTCGGCACCGCCTCCCGTATTCCCTGGATAATTATATTCCTGAGGTCTATCATGTTCCGTCTACTTTCCTCAGTCTGGGAACTCCATCCCGGGTTTTGGCTAGGCCATTTTAGGTCTCCGGGTGTACTTTGGGGGTTACGGCGATCCTAGTCTCGGATCCCAGCCTGTCGGATTAAATCTCTTTCCTCGGGGTTGAATAGTGTCCTTAAGATGGACATAAGGTCCTCAAAGGTGTATATGCTACTTTTTAGAAAGTCCTCTAGCCTTTCTGCTACTCTGAATGGGTCATCTAATAATCGCCCCATTTCTTTCTTAAAAGCTCTCACATCTCCTGTGTTAAGTGGAACATTTACGAATCCGATAACTCCGGGTGCGGTAGGGATTTCCCGTAAAGGGAAGAGGTTATGTTTGTCCTCCTCATTTTCACTCCCCCCTTCACTCATGAGCTTGGCCCTTCTCCGAGTCCTGCTAGCTGGAGGAGAACTCGCTGGAGCTGTTTTTCTGGCTCCCGTGGGCTGCGGGGGAACAAGTGGCTGAGAAATCGGGGCTTTTTCCCAGGGGGAAACTGCTTCTTGTGGCTGTGGGAAAGGCGGAGTATGCGAGGAGGCTTTCGGGACTTGTAGTCCTGCCGCTTGCGGGTACTGCGCCCCTGGAACTTGTGGAGACGGCGCTACCCATTTTGATGGTGCATCTAAAGGTATGGGAAGGAGTTCCTGATCTGGGGTTCTTTCTGGAGGCAGGGATAGGAGCGGGGCAGGCAGTTGGGACGTTCCCCAGAGATTAAAGGGAGGGAGGGATGTGGCTTGACCCGGTCCCATGAACTGAGCCCCCTGCAAAGGACCCAAGGCACAGGCTGGTTAACAGGTCCCGGAGGAACAAAGGGGGTTGCTGATACAAAGGGAGGGAGAAATTCTAGTGGATCCCATTCATCCTTTTTTTCTGAAGTTTCCCTCTGAGTTCTTAGTGCAAACAGTCCTGCTCTGGCTTCTAACCATACTTGAGCATACTCTCTTTCCTCGCAGGTTACTGATTTTTTTCTTTCTACATAGCTGCAAAGAATCCTACATATCCACTTTTCAAATGTGCCGAATATTGGCCAGATCACATGTTTTTTTATTTCCTTACCCCCCCAAACTTTGATACAGTAATAAGTCATTTTTTCCTTTGACTTACCTTTCAAAGAGGGGCACTTTTCCCAATGCTCTAAGATCCATCCCAGTGGACTTTCTGGTGGGATTTCGAAGGTACCTTTTCCTTTTCTGAGAGCATGCCTTTTCTCTGATTCTTTCTGATGTTTACTCTTTCCTTGCCCCATTTTTTTTTTTAAAAAAAACCAAAAAACTTTACCTTTTGGTAATGGATCGCAATACTAAATTCTTTCTTAGCCTTAGCTCTGGCTAAGAGCAGGGATCCTCTCCCTGACTGTTACAAATTGCAAACCGGGTCCCGAATCGTTCGGCTTACTTACCCGTCCGGTGAGCTGAACCGGGGGTCTGTTCGTCTGAGGAAAGAATCTTCGGTTTGCGTCCTGGGCTTACCAGCCCGTAGCAAAAAGAGTTTACCAATTTCCTGAACCCAAAAGGAACGTATCCTTCCTCTTTTTGCTTCCTGTGATCAATTCCCCCAGACTCCCCTGAATCTGGGCTTTGATGAGTGAACGAGGTTTCCCGATTCGCTTCCCCGTCAGCCGACCAAACCCCTCGCGGGAAATTTGGAAATGCGGCTTTTCAGGTCCACTCTCGTGTCGTGGCCAGGCCACGTCTCATTCACCCACTCAATCACACCCACTCAACCAGGCAGTACTTACAGCAATTTTCCTGCTTGGAGATCTTCATGCACGGAGAATATTTTATGAGTGAAAAATTGTTGCCGCGGCTCTGAAAAGACCTTTCCCTGTCTTTTCCCGGGTTCTCTGCTGTTCCTTGGATCTAGGACCTTTCCCTTTTTATTGTGGCGCTTTTATCTAATTTTTGGGTTCGTAATACAATAGGTGCGAAGGATTTTCCTGCTTTGCCGGGCCACCGAAAAACCGGCAGGGCGCCCCCCGTGCAAAGGGATTCCTCCGCAGCCAAATTGTATCCGAGTCACGGCACCAAATCTGTTATAAATGGTCAGAGGCCAACTCAAAATAAAATAACAAAATTTATTTAACACAATTTCAACACCGAAATAAAGCCACAATAAAAAGAAACAACATCGATCGAATGCTGGGTGGACAGAGAGGCGGTACAAAAGTACCCTCCGAATCTGCCACACTGCTATGTTTCAGCCCGTGGGTTTTATACAGTTTTTTTACCCTAAGGCTAAGCTGTTGAAAGTCCAATATGCTTGTTTCCAAAAGAGTCCTGTCTGCATGAAAAGGTTCTTGATGGTTTTTTCCGAATTCATCTTGGGAGGGGTGATCTTGATCGTCCAGGATCTCCACCAAGATCGGTATCTGATGTTGAAGCTGTGAAGTGAGGGTCCACCCTTAATGGCCGGGCCATCTTCTGGCTCTGCTTGTTGTTACAGTTGTAATGTGTTTGGGAACTTTGGAATCTTGGAGACATTCTCGGGTAGCTTTTTATTAGTAGCTTAAATCCACACGAATTTATCTATTATACTTATTACACCTCTTTCTGGCAGCGGTGGGTATTAAGCCTTGCCTGCCACCAGAGGCTGCAGGCCGAAATGCTGCCACTAGAAAAATCTGTAACCTTTAGGAGAAAATGCTTTTATCATGATGCAAGTTTGTTGTTTTGGTCTCACTAATGACCCTGAATGTTCAAGAATATCCTCACCAGTCAGGAGACTGGATGTATGTCCAGACCTGGAATAAAGAGCCACTTAACCAGAAGTGGAAAGGACTTTCGATCCTATGGCTGTGAGATCTACAGCTGGAGACTCCTAAATTATTGTGATTAAAGTCAGCTCTGGACACATGGAGTTGTATTGGACAGTACAGTAAATTTAACTCCACTGCAGATAAAGCTGCAATGGAACAAGAAACTGTAAAATGAAAAACATAAATGCTTTTGCTCATTTCTGGAGCAATGTCTCCAGTATGGCAGCATGGCTGTTTGTTCCTGAATTAGTCAGGACTATCTGTAATAGCAAGTATGGCTTTGAGTGCCAGAGGGGTAAGAGAACAAGAAAGAAAATAGAGCCATGTCCTTTTCCCTAAGGACCACTATAATATCACACACATAGAACAAATACTACCTGACCCTTGCAAAAGAAATTTTGGTTTATGGAGTTCAGTCCAAATTTGCAAAATAGAATGTAACAGAAAGTGTAGATCTGACAAAAAACCCATTTTACTTAAAACTGAAAAGGTCTCAAAAGGATGGTTGGCTACAACCAAATTTAGGTTTGCCTACATGGTGCTAAGAATCCTCATCAGTATTATTAAGGTACTGCATAATTTAAGTAAGATAACTTTTGCCAAATAAGTTTTATTGGTGATTGTTGCTTTCTTGATGTCTTCTAAAGAAAAGTGATTGTTGCTTGCTTGATGTCTTCTAAAGTCTGTAAAATTTATTTTTACAGACTTTTATTGTTGGTTTGATTAAAGGATCACCAAAACTTTCTGTGGCAGAGAACACAAAAGTATACCAAGTGGATAATTCCTCCTTATGAAGTAGATCCAAGTGGGACTGAGTTTACTCCTTCTAGAGGTGTTTCATGGAAAGATTAAGTGGTGACAGGACTGAAGAATTGCTGCTCTTCACTGCATTGAGTTTTTATCTCGCTAGGTTTTAAGACATTTATGTTCATATGTCTTATATAAGTTTGTTGCAAGCAATATTTTAAAAATTTTCTCTCTCTGGTTGGCACAGTGAGTGGAGAAGATTCCTCCCTAAATTTACCTTAGGCAAATCTTTATACCTCTTCCCATCTCCTCAGACCAAAGCATAAAATTGCTACACCAAGGCAAGTAAGTGTAGTAATAGAAATGATGTGGAGAGCATGATTCTGCAGAAGAAGGGCATGTGGAACTGTTGGTGGCCCCTGGAAGCAGGGAGAAAAGGAGCTGACAGAGG